>JAQPPZ010011746.1:0-42858 GCA_028583015.1 Wollemia nobilis
TTAGGATTCCAAATCATTAGTAGGGATAAATAAGGTGAAGAATTGAAGTTGATGTTGGCAATTTCAAATGCTATTCAATTAAATATTTCTTGCTTCAAAAAGGTTTTCAAATATTTCAATAATGCATTTAAGGCAATAATATATCAATGCAATTTCTTATACCTCCAATTATATAATTAATCTCAAGCATAAATATTAAATAGTTTTGACCTTAGCATTAAGTTTCCTTATTCCTCCTTTAACTTTATAAAAATACAATCTGATTGAAATAAATCTTAATACCTTCTTGACATGGACATGGAATGAGTATGAGGTCTATTTCTCCTTTGAATACATTGCAACTTGCACTTGTAATAAAGCAATATTTACTCTTACATATTCAATTCTTATGATATCATTAATTGCAATCCCTTTTGGTACATTCAACATTGTTGACTAACTTCAACGTGTTTCTACTTTCACTTTATTGTTTTGCGCTATGTTCTCTTGGAATACCTTCTTATTGCATGAATAGGTGTGATAATTGTCACTCATGCAAGGTAAATGTTTTTTCTTCCCTTGGAGTTTTCTTTTTCAATGTGACACTTGGAAATAAAATTGTTCACCTCATTGTCCTTCCAAGTAAAGACACTTCTTTATATTATTCTTTCTACTCCCATCACATTGTCTCTTCTTCCACATGGTGTTAACTTCCTTCTCTCTTCTCTACTTGGTAGGGTGCTAAATCTTCTCCATGTGGCACTGTTCTTCACTATATAATATTCCTTTTATTTCATGTTATCCATTATAATACTCCTTCCATATGGCACTATGCTTTGTAAATCTCTTTCATGCACTATATTCTATGTAGCACTCCATTTTGCTTTGTAACACTCCTACAAGCATTGTATATTTTCAACATGGCTCCTTTAATGATAAGCTTACTCCTTATTCACTTAGTAACACTTGTTGTTGTAACTAACCTCATTTTTTGAAATTGATACCTCTCATTTATGTTGGTTAATGTTGTTGTTTGGCATTTTCAAGATAATGTAGTGTTTTTTCAAACCTTCAACATGGATTATCCTTGGCACTTGTAGTGCTTTGATTGCAAATGTCACTTTGGTGACTAGACCTTGCTATTTTGTGGCTCTTTGATGGTTGTTGGCTTTTGTATGTAGCTTAAGGAAACACAATATTATGCATTTAAAATGCTTACCCCTTGTACTTTCAACTATCACCCTTGCTTTCATGAAATGGTGATTTCTCCTCTCAAATGTGGTGGTGGCACCTCTCCTTTTTTTATTCCTTTAGTGGCTCCTTTTTACCAAGATGTGGTAATGGTGATTTCTATTTTACATTGCCTTTTATTCTTTGGCTATTCTTCTACCATGTCTCCTTCTTGGCTCAATGCTTGGTGATGTCTTCTATGGTGGCTCCAAGCTTCTAAATTATGCCAAAAAAATTTCCAATATTTGCTATACAATATTGGCTTATTTTCTTTCCAATAGATAGTAAGAAGTTGATATTTTATTTTCCTTGTATTATATCTAACTTCTCCTTTATTTCATGCAGGTTTTAATCCCTTGTAAGTACACTCTAATCCAACCTTGAAAACATAAACTTGAGATAATTCCTCTTATAACTTTAAAATCTCAAATGTGGTGCTTTTGGAGACTTAATACTAAGCTAATATGAATGTTCAAATAATGAACTTTTCGCACCAATATTACATTTATTTTGGTCTCCTTCTATAGATTTATTTCTTGGTGATTTGACTCACCTATTTGTTGCCTTGAGTTTGTTAAATTTGGAGCTCCAATTCATTATGCTTTTCTTCCCTGATATTTCTATCTTTTAGCCTTTGGTTTGCTTTCCAAAAAGCCTTTAGTTTACAACTTCCAACACTGTTTAGAAATTTGTTTCTATGATGTCCAAAAAACTGATTTTGTGGCTTCAATTCTCCTCCAATTTGCTCTCTTGAATTCTAAAAATTTGTAGCTATTATTTCTGCTCAAATGCTTCCATATTACTGTCCTAAACTCTGTACTTTTATAGCTTCTAATGCATCCAATTCTTCCTTCAATTTGTTGTCCTGTGACTCTATACTTTTGCTATAAAAACCAACACTTTGAAAATCAGTCGTCAAGCCTTTAGTGGTAGTCTTAAAATTTCTCAAATGTGATGGTCTCTTCTAGCTTCTTTCTCCTCCAATATCCTTTTCAAATTTTGACTTTAAACTTGGTCTATTTTCTAGCCTCCTTCTTAAGAATCTGAATGTCTTGAGGTCTTATAGAATTCTTTCCAAAATTTGGCAAACTTCTTGGTATATCCTTCTTCCTTTTATTTTATTTTTTGAATGGTGACAATCATCCCATATTATTCTCTATAAGGTGCTTTTCCTTACTAGAAATATTCTCCCTTGAGCTCTTTTTAAACCTCCTGCAATGATCTATTCTTCAATTTATTCAATGAGGTTTTTCTAGCCTTCTCCTTCTTTCTCCTTTCAAGTTTTCTTGAGGTCTTCTTCTCTTGGGCCTTCAAATTTTGTAGCTCCTCAAATATTCTTCTCAAAAATTCAATGAGATATTTCCTTGATCTCTCTAATATTTCAACTATAGAAGTTTTGCAATGAGATATCTTTCTTGGATATTCAATATTTGTCACTTCTCAAATCCACAGTAGGAACTTTTCTAGTCCTTGTCCATATTCAATATTCCAAATCTAGAAGTTCTTAAATGGTACCTCCTTTGGGTATTCTTCTCAATCTTCAATATTCTATGGATAATTTCTTCTTGGTTCTCGTCAATATTCAATGTCTATTATTTCTGCAACAAAGAACTAATCACGAGGAAAGCACATAGACTTTTAGGCAATCAAAGATGAAATTATTCTCTATCCATTGTAGGAAGCTTCTCAACTTATTAGAACTAATTTTCTATAGAAAAAACCTATATTATAGTAAGAAATTTTTGGCAAATCTCTAGATCTCTATAAATCAATTAACATTACTAGTTATCCTTCAGTCTAGTGGGAATAGATCTATGTTGAGTCATAGTCTTCACAAGATTTTATGCAAATCTATGGAAATAATCTAGTCAAATAGCAATTTTAGAAAGTCTAAAAATGATATTACCTATATCCTCTCAATATCTCTTGTGGCTCTCTCTACTTCCTATCAATATACCTTATGCTTTGATACCACTATTATCTTTTGATGTTATATATTAAAGAAAATCTAACCACAAGAAGTAAAATAAGCATGCAATGTTATATATACAATAGTAGAAATATAATAAGCATATAAATAGCATGAGAAACTTTGAAAATAGATCATGAAATGTCCGTTAATGAAAGCTCATGAAAATAGGAACTTGATACAAAATGGAGATCTCAAATACTCCATGCTTCATACAAGTTCTACATTGTATCTAATCTATCTTGTGCTTCTTTCTATCACTCTCCTCTATATCATCTATCAAAGGCCTATATATAATGATACATGACTCTTGGCCTTCCATATTCCTATTCTAAGGACTCATGTACATGTGGACAACATGCACATTTACATCATTGTACATTCTAATAATACTTTGTGAATTTATTACATATATAAAGTAAATAATTAAGCTCTAATATAAGACACTCTCCTAATATAATTATGTACCCAACATAGTACATTAGAATGTACCAAATAATGTAATATATTCCAACAATTCAATTACGTAATCTAGTGTTGGAGATATTGGCCTGCACATTCATCTCTTGGAGATATTAGCTTTTACATTCATCAGTAGTATTTTAGTTTGGGCTACACACCTTTTTTTTAGTACTTTAGATTTATCCACATCATCATATTGTTGCATTAGGACTCATAGCCACTTACTTGTACAAATTCATCATTTGTAATAGATAGTCCACTTGGATAGTGAGAAAGGTCTAGTGGATTGCATTTATTCATTATCATCACTTGGCTCATTATTTACTAGCATATTTTATCTCACTTAGTCATTTGTTCCTTGTTCATAACTTGACACACCTCTTTTAGGTCTTTGTAGTTTCATATGTCATAATGACTTCTAACTTCAAAATAAATGTTAGATGTACCCTCAAAGGTAAGTATAATTGGGATGAATGTTTCACAAGCCTTAGGATGACTACAAAATTTGAGAACCTATGGTGCAACCATCTAGACACAAATCCCACACCACCCACAAATAGTACTATCCTATAAAATTATAGATAGATGATGACCTAATTCATTCCAACATCCTACTTGTCACAAAATATCACCTTCATAATTGGATTGATGAAGCCAAGAATGACACAACATGGTAAATTCTCAAAGTATTCAAGAAAAACTTTGATACCAAATCTGACCTAGAATTTGTTCATATTTTCCTCAAGATGAATCAAATAAAGATACAAAAATGACACTCCGGTTCCTCCATCTTCACCCTATTAAATAGGTCTTTAATAAAGACTTCAAAAATCAATGTATCACATAGGATTTTCTCATTCAATCATGTCATGACATTCTAGACTACAAGAAATTGCTTGCCCATTTATCAGCAAGTGGAACCTTAAAATATCTCAACTTTGAAGTCTTAGTAGAAAATTTAATTCAACTTGACAAAACCTTTAACACAAACTTCACCAATTCTAACCCTAGAAAATCAGTATTTTAGGTGGATGAAGATGCAATTTTTTTAAATAATTAAGGTAAAAAAATCCTTGGTTGAGGTCATGGTCAAGGTAAAGGTAAAGAACAAGGACAAGGTTCTAACAATGGTCAACACGAATACTCACGATATCAAACTAGTCAAGGAAAAATAAAATAGCATATTACCTCTCAAGGAACTAACAAATAAAATATCATGTGTAAACATTCTAATAAAAAATGGCACTATGCCACTTATTATCGAACTACCACACACAAGATCAAGCAGTTTCAAAAGAATAATGTGCATAATAGAAATGAATATTACTCTAATTTAGACATCTTCCACAATACTCAATTTATTTATACCTATATCATCAACACATGGGCATATATATCACGTATATTAACCATACCTAAACATTCATTGAGGCACATTCAATATATGTTGGCTATGACATTTATCATCCCACATTGCAACACATTAGAGTTGGCCACAACGTAGCCTCCACTAGCAGTTCATAGATCATGGATACTGGAGCCACCCAACACATAACTTCCAATAAGGAGTTTTTTGAAGAATTCAACTTAGAGGTACTTGGTGTAGTTCACGTGGTTGATAAATCCTCTCAACCAATTGAAGGAGCTGGAACTGTTTGATTGGAACTTCTTGGATTACCTAATTTTTGAATACTTGATATTCTCTAAATCCCTACTCTAAAGAAAAATATATTATCACTATCCACACTCATCTATAGTTTATTTAATATGAGTGTCACTACCAAAGATAAAACTCTTCGATTCATTCAGACAACCTCAAAAATAGTGATCATGGTTGGTTTCTTATATGGAAAATGCATCATAATTATTGGATATCTTGCTTCTAAAGTTCATTTTTTGAATCTGACATAGCATTTAATGCCATCCTAACTCCTTAGAAAATTTGTGTTGATGCATTATGACATGCTTGCATGGGTCATGTCAAACTTGACTTATTGAAATAAATAGAGTCCACCATCAGGTGACTACCACACTTCTCTTCCAAACCCATCAAATGTGAAGCATGCATCATTGCAAAATCCTCTCAAAAACATTTTTCAAAGATTCAGTGGAAGTCCACACAAAACCTAGAGATAGTTCACTCAGATATTTGTGTTCCAATGACTATTCCATCATTTAAAAGTTAAAAGGTATTACATCACATTCATCGATGACTTCTCAAAGAAGCTATGGATTATATTTTTGGAGCTACATATATTTTGAATTCTTAAAAGCATTCAAGGCTCTCACAGAATGAGAATAAGGTTGTAGAATCAAGACCTTCAGGAGTGAAAATGGTGGCAAATACACCTCAAATGAATTTACATAGTACTTGTCCTCACATGGGATCAAACATCAATTTATAATACTAGGCACATCTCAACAAAATGGTATTACCAAGCACATGAACAAGACAATTATGAATATGGCTTGTGCCCTTATTATATACAAAAATATACCTCTATATATTTGATTTGAATCCACTTGGACTACTATACATGTACTCAACATAGTGAGTCCATCAAAACACAGCTCATCACCTCATGAAAAATGGATTGGACACCCCCACCATAAACCACTTTAGAATATTTGGATCCATTTCTTATGCTCATATTCTTCTAGAGCAAAAAAACAAACTTGAAGCTCAATATATTAAAGGCATATTTTTTGGACACCCTATGGATCATAAGGGATACAAGGTATTCATTCCTTCACACTGCAAAGTGATTGTGACACATGAAGTTTTGTTTGTAGAAACTAAATAATATTTGGTTATATTGGATACTAGGGGAAACAATATTTAGCCTATATCAAAATATGCTAACATAGATGACGTTTACATTCTATATTTTGAGGAGGGAGATGTTGAAAATTTACTCAAAAATCTATAATCTACAAATAAACCCACAATTTTGGAGGAACCAAACTATGATACTAAGCAGTTATCTATATATTCTAGACCTTATGCACCTTCATACACTAATGTTGATTATAGTAAAAGTATTGTTTCACATCCATCTTCGTCAACATACTTCATACCTAATAATTCATTCTAGGATGATGATGCAAATTTTTAGATAGGTGAGACATTCATGAAACTTTGCAGCTCTTAAAGGACATCAAACCAGATGAAGTGGGAAAAATATACACAAGAGGTGCCCCCATAGTAAGAGTGCATAAATAATTACTTGGTGAACTGGAACCTGTAGATCTATACCTTTGAATAATAAAAATCCCACATACCAATAAGCTATCAAACACACAAATTGGGGGTATGCAATGAACCAGAAGTATTAATCTCTAATAAAAATAGTATTTGGGAGTTAGTCAATCTACAACTTCAAATAAAGGTAGTTCAAAAAAAGGGGTGTACAAAAACAAGTATAAATTATATGGCACCCTTGACAAATAGAAGATGTGATTAATGGCTAAAGGCTTCATTCAAAAGCAAGGCATTGATTACACTTAGGTACTTGCACCTACAACAAAATAGCCCACAATTTGGACTATTGTAGCCTTAGTTGCATAACAAGGTTGGAATATTTGTTAATTAGATGTAAATATTGCTTTCTTGAATGGAAAATTGGAACAATAAATATACATGGTATAACCAAAATACTTTGATTGCAGGATAGGAGCACAAGGTATGCAGAATCAAAAATTCTTTACATGGATTGAAGTAAGCCCCTCCTACTTGGTTCAACAAGCTGTCAGATCAAATGAAGGAACATGAATTTGAAGTGTGTGATTACCAATACATTGATACAACACTATTTATCAAGTACAATAAAGATAAATTTGCATACCTCATAGTATTTTTCGGTGACATGCTTCTAACAAGTAATAGTAAACACATCATCAACATAGTGAAAAATGACCTTGCAAATATTTTTGATATATCTAATTTGGGATTGATGAAATTCTATTTTGGCATAGAAGTAACTCAAGAAAATGGTAAAATATTCTTGACCTAAGATAAATACATCAGTGATATTCTAGACATGTTTCAACTCAAAGATACATACCCTATGACAATACCAATGGAATCAAATATAAAACTCACCACAGATGATGACACACCAAAGGCAAATGCAACAGCCTATATAAGGTTTGTTGGTAGTCTCATCTATGTTAATAACACAAGAACTAGCATTGCTTATGTGATGGGGATTCTGGAAAAGTACATGACCAAGCCAAAGGGAGACATTGATAAGCAGCAACAAGAGTATTGAGGTGCTTAAATATAACCCATAATTATGGTCTATTGTATGAAAATAATATATATTTCAAACTCATTGCATACACAAACTTATGCTTTGTAGGAGATAAATACATTAGGAAACATACATTTGGGTACTTGAAATTTCTTGGCTCAACATTAATTTCATGGAGATCAAAGTGATAAAATACTATGGTAAATTATTTAGTATAAGCCAAATATATTTCCACAGTTGAGAAAAGCAAATAAGTGGTATGGTTTAGAAAGTTGTTACACACTCTTGATATCACTCAAAAAGTGAAGAACACAAGATTATACTGAGAGGGGGGTGAAAAATATAAGACCACTTTTTAAATTTTTCCTTTTACTTCAGAAAGCAATGAAATGAACCAATAGCAAAATCAAAGTAGTAATAAAACCATTGTATAAGTCATCACACAATCGAGACACCAATATAACATGGTTCATCCAAGGTGGGCTACTCCACAGAGAAAATATTTCACTAAATTTTCTCAATCAAATCCTTTGGGAATCCTTCCCAATTACAATGTTTATGGACTTCCCATCCAAAGGATAATCCTTCTCCTAATCAAATATTTATGGGCCTCTTTCCCAAAGGAGATGTCCTATCCCCCAAAGAAGTATTTATGAGCCTCCTGCCCAAAGGAGATGTCCTATATCCCAAAGCTCTGGAAATGATACTTCAGAAGATCACTGCCTCTTCTACCGCTAGCAGGTGGAACTCCTTTCCACAGAAGATGTCATGTCCTCCTTGCTCTAGCTCTAGAGACTTCTATCCTCACTAATCACCTCCACTGCTGCTCATCAACACGTACTAAACATAGTCAGTCGGTTTAGCGCAAGTCCTCTCAAACTCTGTCACAAATATTCATCAAACTCAATCCTCTGGTACAACATAAATGTGCTCTCAAATCTCTCTTATATCTATCCCAAGCTTAATCCAAAATCTTGAAAAAATCAATCACAACTACCCACAAGTCTTCACCAAGACTTCATCAAATATGTCCACAAGTTCTTCAACAAGAACCTGTCCAAATCAGTCCACAAGTTCTCAACAAGAAACTGTCCAAATCAGTCCACAAGTTCTTCCCAATAACTTGTCCAAATCTATCTTATCAAACTCACTAAGAAATTTCCAAAATCAGCTCAAGCAATTTTACCAAGAAACTTTCCCAATGTGAACACACAAAGAGAATTGTTAGAGACCCAATGTGTTTCATCCAATCATATCAAATCAATCTCATAGAAGCATAAAGAGAATTTTTAGAGACTCAATATGTTCTATCCTTCAAATTTCAATGTCAACTCAAATCAATCTCATAGAAGTAGTATACTTTCACAAGATCTTTAACCACAACCCAACAATTGCCAATAATGCAATATCGAGGAATCAACTCCTCCAACATAGAACCATAACTTGCTATCAAACCCTAGCCAAGTTAGTTTTCAAGAACTCAAAGCAATATCTCTCTAAGCATAAAAAAGGGGGGTTCAAGATATTTTCAACTTCTCTCAAATGGGAATGCTCAACTTAACCATACAACCAATTTTATCAAGCAAAGTACAACTTGATAAAATCGAATCTCAAAGGAGCAAGCCCAACTCATGTGTCAAGTAAATCATAACTCGATCAACTCAATATCAATGGAAGCAATCTCAAAACCAAACTCTCAACAACCAAACAACTCAATTAGTGTTTCAACAACTTATAGGAATGGCATAAGGTTCTCACTCAAAAAACCTAAAGCAAACTTCAAATGCGTCCACTCTCATAAACTAGAATTATGCAATAACTCATAAACTCATCATGATATCATAATGCATAATCAATACTTCCACTTTCAGAAAATAAGATCCACTCCAAATAAGGAAACTTAATTTAATCCTTTTCACTCCAAACTTATTTTCATAAAACCATCAATCAATAATAACCATGGAAGAATGTGCCCATACCTTTACTTTGATGAAGAAGGAGAACTCAAAATTTGTCACAACACTAACTCTCAATTTACCACAAATTAGAGTTAGCAACAATGGAATAATGCACAATGATAAGAGTCCTAATAACACCTTATCACTCAAACTCATCAATAATCAAAAGTCACAAATATACATATCAACAATATTCCTTAACATCAGCGCTCCTTTCAAAAATTGCATTTTTCATCCCATGCAAGTTGACGTCGGCGAGGTAAGTCTTTTACATGAGCACCGCTAAGGGTTTAAAAACCCTTTCAATAATAATTATTAAATTAATAATTATTATTTTATTAATAATAAACTTAACTTAAAACCTTTTCAAAGGTTTGAGTTAATTTATTTATTAATAATAAAAATGGACTTTTAAGGTTTTTTCAAGGAGCAAAACCTTTTCATTAAGCCAAGATGGTTTTAATAAAAACCCTTAATGAGTCTAGATGGTTTTAAGAAAAACCTTTAACCTTGTCACCATGGTTTTAATAAAATCCCTTAAACAAACATCATGGAACTTTCAAGATCTTTTTGGCAACAAACGTTTTTTTGACATCAGCACAAATTCCTTTTGAAATCAGCACAAACTCCTTTTGACATCAATGACAACTCACAAACATGAAGCTAGGAAACATACCCAAAATTACCAACAATCTCCTCCTTTGCAATTGATGGCAAACCACTATTGAAACCATTGCCAACTGTCAAAACTGAAACCAACTGAAAACCATCCTCTGAAGCTTTGCTCCCCCTAAATCAAGGCTCTCCCCCTTACTCAAATCTCTCCCCCTTTGTCATCAATGGCAAAGGGTCACCTTTGGGGCTCAGTGATGAGCATCAGAAATGCTCATATTTTGTATACATTTTCTTGATTATTATGCGGTTGTATAATAAGGATTGCATATATTTATGAATGATTATATAATTATTTGATGAAATTATGCGTGTTATCTAATTCATGTGTTTTCAGTGTGTTTTTGTGGAATTGCAGTTGATTTAGTTAGATTTGGATCAGTCGAGGTCTTTTCATGGACCTGGCACTTTGTTTCTTTTGGAATCAACGTAGAGAAGATAGGCGCCTTCCTCTTCCAGGAAGGCGCCAAACGTAAGTAGGCACCTTCCTCTTCCAGGAAGGCGCCAAGGAAAGACAAGCGCCTTCCTCTCCTAGGAAGGCGCCAATAGAAGGCCAACGCCTTCCTCTTCTAAGAAGGCGCCAAAGGAAAAGAAGTGCCTTCCTCTCATAAGGAAGGCACCGATGGGAAGTGCCACTAGAAGGCAAGCACCTTCCTCTCATAAGGAAGGCGCCACTAGAAGGCAAGCGCCTTCCTCTCACAAGAAGGCACCAACAGAAGATAAGCGCCTTCCTCTTCCAGGAAGGTGCCAATAGCAGTAAGGCACCTTTCGCATAGAGAAGGCACCCGATATACTTAGGCACCTTCCTCATAGGGAAGGCGCCCCTGTTCTTCGCCCGTTGACCAGACAAGCACGACGTGGACAACAACGACTGGTGCAGTTCCAACTCTACGTCATGTAGAGCTAAATTGGGGATCGCACCAACGTATGAGAATGTCCTACCAATGCCAGGTGAAGCACAAACCAATCAGTGAACATGCCACCATTAGAACCGAATGCCAATTTTAGCAGACATCGATCACATTTACCAGACTATCTTAGTTTAGTCTGGAATGAATCGACTATTATAACTTCTTTGTAATAGAAGTTCTATGGGTGTGCTATATAAACACACGCAGACCTCTCTAAGATATATAGATAGATATATAGATATATAGAGAGAAGAGATAGAATATTTTGATAGTAATTGTAATACTTTGATAATTATAATACAGTTCTAAGAGTTTCTAAGTGCGTGTTCAACTAGGAGGAAGTTGCTGGAGCCTGGGCCCACTCCAAGCCAGTATTTCTTCCCCTATTTTTCTTATGTTTTCTAGATTAGTTTACCGCTTTTATAAGATTGTTTATCGCATTGATATTTCTAGTATTTGTAGTAGGTTCATTTCCAGGAATGTGTGAATATTTCCTTTCTATAGATTTAATTGTTTTTTACGTAAATTATTGAGGAGTGCATGAATGATTGACAACCATTTGAAACACCCCCCAATAGTAGAACTAGCGGACTCATCTCAAGTGGTATTGTAAGCAATCTTATTCAGACCCTTCGCAAGTTTACGAAGCTCCCTGGGTTGATAAATTAAATGCACGGGCATGTGACAAAAGTAGGAAAGAAATTAACCTTGTTTGGCCCGCAACATTTTGGCGCCATTTCTAGGGAAGCGTCTCAACTAGATTATCTACAATACCTGGAAACCTTCCATCTGACCTTGTATGAGTTCTTCGAGAAGAAGAGGACCTGACGGTCGGTTCATAAAAACCAATCCATCAGAACCTGAGTCAGCCGAGCATTCTGAATTTGAATTAGACTCACCCGACCCACCTCCAACAATCCATTGGAGTGAGGAGCCACACTTTGTGCAAAGTGCCTCCTCATCCCATCAACGTGGGGAAGAACGAATCATCATAAATCCCCTATTTAATAGGACACCCTTAGAGGAAGCCCTATTGTGGAAAGTTGTAGAAGATCGGACGATAACACCAGACAACCTTAGAGCCTTGACTCAGAAAGTCTTAAATGACCATAAGGCCATAAACACTGCATTAGAGACCACATTTCCTAAAAAAATGGTTGACAATGAAGAAGTCTCATCTGGATTTAGTTTCCCGATTGAGGAAGGAGTAGGAGATACCAAAATGAAAAACATATCCCCTGCTCACCTTTCGACCTTCAGAGGATACCCAACTGAGGACCCTGACCTATTTTTATTTAAGTTTGATGTCTTATGTAGGTCTGTGGACTACAAATCTGATACGCAGAAGCTGAAACTCTTTCCTTCCATGTTGGATGATGCAGCTCTATGGTGGTTCATCGATCTGGGAGACAAACACATTGCCACTTGGGATCAAATGAAGAAGCTCTTTTTAGAGCAATACCAAGATTTTGGGAGAGCAAGAGACTCCAGAGAAGAGGTCCTGAGCATGACGTAGAAAGAAGATGAGTCTCTCGAGGAATACTGGGAGAGATTCAACTTCAATCTTCAATGATCTCCTCACACGAGACTATCTGATAAGTCCCTCAAAAGCATATTTTTGAGAGGACTTACCAATGAATCACTGGAGGCTCTTAACATGATCTCTGGAGGTGACGTTTACCAGCATGCTATGGAAGACATCCGACAACTATGCAGGAACTACTCAAGAAGGAGAGGCAAGACCACTTCTAGAACCATGAAAGTGACTGCTTCAATCATGAAGACAGAAATAGGTAACATGCTGGAAGATTTAAAGAGTGAAATGCTCTCATCTCTAGCATTGCAGATGGATACGCTATTGTTAGAGAAAAAGAAGCAAGAAAATGAAGCAGCATTGGCTTATTTCTATCCAAAATGCAGAGGGAAGCATGCAAAGAATGCATGCCCGGAGAACAAAGTTAGAGTATGCACAGTTTGTAGGCTGAACCATAAAACTCGATTGTGCCCGCAACTGCCCAGTAATCAGGAGGATGCTGAAAGCGTGGATGCCTATTTCATAGGCAATCGAAAGAGTTGGCCACAACCCCCTATGGGGAATATGCCAACCGAAATGTCGTCATATGGGGGAGGACCATACATGCACCAAGGTCCACCTCAACCACCTAACATGGGGTGGTGGGGGCCATCACCCTGGTCTAATGCACCCCCAACAGCATTCCCAAACCAGCAGCCATGGATGCCATATCCATATCCTGGGCAGTAGTGGAGAGGCCACACTGCATGGAATCAGGCTCCACAGAATGTAGCACCAGCTCACCCCCAATAGAATTTATCGATGTTGCCAGTAGTGAGACCTACGCAGCTACCCGCACAACCGATGACAAATCTGAATAACAGGGTGAACCAACCAACATACAACATGGAGGGTGAGATGTATCCGATGTACCATATTCAGCTTAGGTCTGGTAGACAGCTAGGAGTAGGAACGCCTCCACTGGTAGAAGAGGAGGAAGAGGTAGAAACACCTCTTGTAGAAGAGGTGATAGAAGAAATGCCTGAGAGAGCAAAGGCTCCATTTCCCAACCGGTTGCAAGAACAGAGGAAAGTAACGCAGTCAGAGTTCGATATCTTGTCTAGCTTGAAGAACCTCACCGTGACAATTCCATTATTTCAAGCCATCCGAGATGTTTCGATATATACCAAGGTGATAAGAGAGATGTGTCTAAGGAAGCCAGGATGAAGAGCAACCCAGACTATCAATGTCATGGGTAAACTAGCAGATTTGATGATGGGCAAAATGTGCCATCCAAAGTATGCAGACCTGGGCAGCCCGATGTTGACTATAAAAATCGAGGGACATTCCCTGTCCAATACGTTGGTCGATCTCGGAGCAGCCATCAACGTAATGCCTCAGGAGACCATGTAGAGGCTACAACTCATGAACCTAAAACCCACTACGATAGTGTTGCAGCTGGTCGATCGATCGACCGTGGCACCGAAAGGAATGTTGGAAGATGTAATAGTGATAGTCAATGCATGGGAATACCCAGCCGACTTTTTAGTCTTGCAATCTAAAACTAGGTTGGGCGGTTACCCGCTCATCTTGGGAAGGCCATGGCTGGCAATAGCTGATGCCTACATCAGCTATCGAGATGGGATGATGACCATATTCGATGGACAAAATGTTAAAATGTTGACTATTTCACCCCCAGTGCAGTCCGTCGACTCAGTAGGAGAACCCATGTTGATCGAGCATGAAAATCTTGAGCTATCCATGATCCAACCGGTGATGACATTGGATGAGTTGGCAGAAGAAGATGAAGATGGTGCTATTATGGAGTTCCTCCATGGGGAGTCCTCCATCTCCGCACCTAGATCATCATTGGCTGGCGCCCAAGATCACCACATTCAGTAGATACACGTCGGGCCAGGAAGAACGTTGAATGTCAGCAGTGGGTTGACTCCCACACAATTGATGAAAGTAGAAGAGCTCCTGGTTAGACACCAATAGGCATTTGCATGGGATTACTCAGATATGAAGGGTATCAGCCCAGAGATCTGTACCCATCGTATATACCTAGATGATCAAGCAACTCCAAGCAGGCAACCACAGAGAAGAATGAATCCGGCAATGAAAGACATTGTCAAGGAAGAACTACAAAAACTCTTGACTGCTAGATTCATCTATCCAATTTTTGATAGTGAGTGGGTATCACCGTTAGTGGTAGTCCCTAAAAAGAATGGGAAATGGTGAATCTATGTGGACTACAGAGCATTAAACAAAGCGACCAAGAAGGACCACTTCCCGCTCCCGTTCATTGATCAAGTCTTGGATACACTCTCGGGGAAGAAGTATTTCTCCTTCCTAGATGGATTCAAGTGGATACAACCAGATCCAGATAGGAGAAGAGGATCAAGATAAGACAACGTTCACCTACCCATGGGGAACGTTTGCCTATCGGGTATTACCTTTCGGATTGTGCAACGCACCTGCCACCTTTCAAAGGGTGGTGCTTAGCATATTTTTAGACATGATGGGAGACGCGGTCGAAGTATACATGGATGACTTCACCATCTATGGAGAAACCTTTGATGAGGCAATGACGAACTTGGAAAGAGTGCTCGAAAGAAGCAAGGAAAATAGTTTGTCCCTGAGCAACGAGAAATGCTTTATGATGATGCAAGAAGGCATCGTACTGGGACACCACCTCTCCGTAGAAGGAATAAAGGTTGATAAAAGAAAAATTGAGGTCATCAGAGACCTACCCAGCCCCAGAATGTAGAGAGAGGTGAGGAGTTTTCTTGGATCAGTCGGGTACTACCGATGATTTATCATCGAATTCAACAAAATTGCAAAACCACTGCACACTCTATTATCTAAGGATGTGGAGTTCAATTGGATAGAAGACTGCGAGGAAGCATTTCAGTTGCTTAAAGAAAAACTAATATCCGCACCGATTCTAAGAGGACCAAATTGGGCCATACCATTCCATATCTACTATGATGCATCCAACAATGCGATTGGAGCAGTCCTTAGACAGAAGGATGGCGAAGAATTTTATGCCATCTACTATGTCAGCAAAAACTTGGTAGGAGCCGAGCTCAACTACATGATGACGGAGAAGGAGTTCCTTGTAGTTGTGCATGCCATAAACAAATTCTACCATTATATCATTGGGTATAAGGTAATTGTCCACACGGACCATGCGGCTATCAGATACTTGATGAGCAAGCCGGCCATTGGTGGAAGAATTATCAGGTGGCTCTTATTACTGCAGGAATTTGACATCACAATAGTCGACAAACTAGGCAAGGACAACGTCGTAGCAGATTTTCTATCCAGATTGATACCGGTAGACCATACAATAGTGGAAGACCAATTTTTGGATGAACATTTGTTCACCATTAGTGAGAAAATCTCATGGTACATAGATATAGCCAATTACTTGGCCATCGGAAGAACCTCACCTGCTCTCTCTTTTCGAGAAAAGTAGGTGGTCATAGAGAAAAGTGCATCGTTCCTATGGGTTGATGGCCTCCTATTCAAAAAAGGACGTGACCAGATTATAAGGAGATGCGTAGCAGAGCAGGAGTTCTTAGAAGTACTCAAAGCGTGTCATGATGAACCATGCGGAGGACACTTTGCAGGGAAATGAACTACCTACAAAATCCTACAGGTTGGGTACTTTTGGCCCACTCTATTCAAGGATGCGGCTGCGTATGCCAGCAAGTGCGATGAATGCCAAAGAATGGGCAGACCAACCCATCGAGACGAAATGCCCCTCCAGCCTCAGGTACACCTGGAACCCTTCGATAAGTGGGGCATGGACTTCATGGGACCAATTAATCCACCTTCAATAGGGAGGAGGTTTATTTTGGTCTGTACAGATTATGTCACCAAATGGGTTGAAGTTCAAGCGTTGAGAGATTCAAAAGAAAGAACAGTCATCGATTTCTTATTTGCCCACATTTTTACATGATTTGGGGTCCCTAGAGAGATAACAATAGACCAGGGGCCTCAATTTACCTCCAGGTTGATCAAGGAGCTGATGGAGCAATACAGAGTTTGGCACAATAAGACTACACCCTACCATCCATAGGAAAATGGGCAAGTGGAAGTGACGAACAGAGAAATAGAGAACATCCTGACGAAGACCATGCAGCAACATAGAAAATATTGGGCTACACGGTTGTCGGAGGTAGTCTGGGCATATAATACCACGTGGAAATCCACCATAGGCTTCACACCCTTCCAACTGGTCTATGGGAAGAGTGCGATGATGCCCATTGAATTTGAAATCAAGACATTGAGGACGACTTTAGAATTGAACTTGAGCTTGGATGACGCTCAAGAAGAAAGGATTCGATAGCTAGATCAGCTGGATGAAATCTGAATGGATGCTTTGTAGAGAATGAAAATCATACAAAAGCAAAGAAAGTGGTGGCATGATCGCCACATTAAACTGAAGTAGTTCCAAGAAGGAGAATGGGTGTTGTTGTACGATTCTCGATTCCAGGAAAGAAAAGGTAAATTAATGCAAATATGGATGGGACCGTATGAGGTGGTAGAGCTCATCAAGAATGGGGCAGTGTGCATTAGAACAATTGATGGTAGCAACACCATGTTAACGGTCAATGGCCACCGACTGCGCCCCTATAACACATCTGAAACCTTATAGGTGGAATCCAGAATAGACGTGGGGGAGACCCCATCTTGTTAGATCTGGACCAAACTCTTAAAAGGCAAAATGGTGGGCATGGAGGTGCTCACCAAAATTAGTTAATTTAGTTTTTTTCTTACAGTGTGTTTTGTAGGGATGACGCCCGCATGCAAGCTACAAGCATCCTAACCCAGGGCCTAACAGGCATGAAATGCATCTAACTACCTTTATTTTTCTTTCTTTTCATTTGCTTTTTGTAGGTGGAGGACCTGACAACACGAGGAATAGGTATCTGGGAAACCAGGCCTGATTCGGCTCAGCATTCCGACATCGACACTCGTAGGTAGAAGCTGAGGCAGCGTGAAGCAAGACAGAGAAGGCTTGATCACCCTTTCCTAGTCAATCGCAACATGATTGCCGAGAATAAGGTGCCTTCCACATCGAGAAGGCATAGAAGAAGGTGCCTTCCTTATAAATAAGGTGCCCACCAGAAGAAGGTGCCTTCCTTATAAAGAAGGTGCCTCAGAAGAAGGCACCTTCCTTATAAAGAAGGCACCCACCAAAAGAAGGCGCCTTCCTTATAAAGAAGGCCCCACCAAGAAGGTACCTTCCTTATAAAGAAGGTGCCCACTAGAAGAAGGCACCTTCCTTATAAAGAAGGCACACACAAAAAATATATATATATATATAGGCACCTTCCATGGCTAGAAGGTGCCATACAAAAAAAAATCAAGGCACCTTCCACATCGGGAAGGCGCATGCAGACAGAGGCACCTTCCACACCGGGAAGGTGCATATAGACCAAGGTGCCTTCCACATCGGGAAGGCACATGCAAACCGAGGTACCTTCCACATCGGGAAGGCACACCCATTTAGAAGCACCTTCCATAGTAGGAAGGTGCCATCATCGAAAAGGTGCCTTCCACCACCAGAAGGCGCATCCAATCAAAAAGGTGCCTTCCACCACCGAAAGGTGCATCCATTTAGAGAGCACCGACAACATCGAGAAGGTGCCATATAAGCGCCTTCCACATCGGGAAGGTGCCACATCAGTGCCTTCCACATGGGGAAGGTACCAAAGAGCACCTTCCACGTACAACCAGCACTTACGTCTCCCGGATGCCTCGATCGAAATGAAACCACCACACGAACGAGCGGCATCAGATGACCATACCCCTCCCCCATGTCACAAATCAATGAATCAACGCCCTTCACGATGCCTAAAACATCGAATAAGGTACGTGCATGCTAATTCAAATTTTTATATAATTATTTATAAATTATGCAGTACCAAAAAAATACCGTCATCATAAAAATCATATCCCCCCATAGCCGGAACCGCGTGCCAATGATATGGCTCGAAAGGTGTACCCTAGAAATGAATGCTAAGGTTAGGCACCTTCCCTATAAGAAGGCGCCTTCCTGAAGAAGGAAGGACAAAAAAAACCGTAGTAGTAAGGGAAGGCGCCATGGGAGGAAGGTCGAAGAATCACGTAGTGAAGAAGAATGAACCGAGTGATACGGAGGGAATCAGGGGGCGGTAAAGACATAGTTCGAGGTCGAGGGATGGCTCGAATACTGTACCCTAGTCAGTTAGGGCCAGGATATGGAGGTAGCCAAGGAATTCATTACCTCCTTGAGGGGTGACGTAGCTCAGGTGCGAGGGGTAGAAATTCTAGTCACCCTCGAATACATCTCGTAGGCGACTGGATTGCCCCTCATAGGGGAATGCATATACAAAGGTGGACTACTGAAGCCGTACGCCGAAGTGCTGCTGCTAGGGGAAAATGTGTAGATAGACAAGGAGGGGCTACCCAAAAATAGCCTTCCCATGAATCTACGAAAGATATTCAAGCAGGTTGCTCGATTCTTTACATGCACCGAGAAATATACCCATCTGCACGCTAACCATGTGCAGTTTCTCAATCACCTGGTGCATGGAAGGAAGTTGAACGTGCCCTTCTACCTAGAGAATGCTCTGAAGGATGAAGCGGCTCGGTACCAGAAGGGAGCACCATCCACCTTAGCCCACCATGGGCTGATATCGGCACTGGTCTGCCATGCAGAAGCGTAGAGGCAGGACCCCGACGCAGAGGGAGATGGCGGCCAAGAAAGGCAACAGGATGTTATTGCCAAAATAGGGCAAGAAGAGGGAAGCCCTACAGAGGAAATGGTGAGTATCGAGCAATTGGCATTGCCCTATTTCATAGAAGAAAGAGGGCATTCACCAGTGCCCAAAAGCACAGAGGAAAGAGGGCATTCCCCAGTGCCCGAGTGTGAGGAGGAAGGAGCACGCTTATTAGTGGTGAGGCCGAGTTTCGACCGACAGAACCAGTCCCCAGGAGGAAACGCCTATGGTGACTCCTCCTCTCGATAGAAGAAGAACAGAGTGACCCGAAAGTCGACGTTGCAGCCCAAACCCTCTAGGAATTGACAAACTAGAGCCCACAAGATGCAGGGACTTTTGGGAGCAATGATCAGGTCGACGCGGCCTTGGAGGAAGCACTAGAATGGCAAACCAATTGCTGGATGGCCCAACAAATTTTGGAGGATTGCCAGAACAAGCATAGAGGGGAGTTGAAAGAATGAGATGGATGGATCACCTAGCTCGAGCAGCTAGTCCAGTAGTTGTGGGAGGAAAACCAGCTACTCCAGGATAGGGGAATAGAAAGAAGGGATGCGTCGACCCAAACTGACTGGGCAAAAGAAGTCCCGATGAATTCTCCCACATCTACCAAACGAGTATTCTCTTTGGGAGAATTTTGATCGGACGCCCGATAGAGCAGCCCGAAGGTAGGGGAGAATTCCTCTATTTTTGGGAGTGAAAGGGAAAGAAGTCCCACAACACCCCCTGTCATCATCCTGAGTGATACAGAGTAGGACGAGGGCCTCCAGTAGTAGACAAGACCAGAGGATAAGGAGGAACTCCCTGGACCTAAAGAAGGAGGAGAAGAACCTGAGGGGTCGACATAGGACAGATAGGGGGATGAAGAAGCACCCCTAGGGATGGTAGCATAGAGTGAAGAGAATGCTCTAGGGACCACAGAGTAGGCCCCTCAGAGTGAGAAGATGACCGCCAGGGAGAAAGGGAAAACCCCTATTCGAGCCACCACATTTTTTATAGAGGCCAGAGGAAAAGGGCCCAAGATGGCTCGAAAGAAGGTGAAGGTGACCTTCATCGAGCTAGAGGAAGATGAGTGGGATATGCAGCCATTCATGGAGAGGCAAAAATAATTCGAACGACTGCTCAAAGAGATGACAACAGCCAAGGAGACCAGGAAGGCAACCTCGAGGATGCAGGGGGACTCTAGTATCTACATCAATCCGATAGAGGACAGCCAGTTCTAGGATATTTATGGGTCATCCTAGGGATGACCCTCCATGATAAGAAGGTATTTTGAATGATGGGGGGTATATGGCCCCGAATTGGAGGCCACGACCATTGCAAGGGAGAACGTAGGGCTTACTCCTGAAGCAGCCAGATTATACAAAGCCCAAGTAGTTCATTCCAGGAGGGATAATTTAGATATCCCTCTTGCAGTGGTCAGACCTCTAGACGCTGACCTATGGCAAGCTATAGAAGCTGCATTCCAGTCAGCAGAGATGACGCTGGCTAGATCACCATCGATAGTGGCCAGAATGAGGAAAGGACAGCCGATAGCCACACCCTCAGCTCCGCATAGAAAAAGAAGAGCCACACCTCTAGATGCCAGCACATAGAAGAGGCAGACTTAGGCCATAGGTACAACCAAATCCACCAAGAAATGACAAAGATGAGGGGTCAATAGGGCTACCTATAGTTTTGATGCCATGAGGGCGTGGCATATGTTAGGCATGGGGGAATGATGAGCATCAAAAATGCTCATATTTTGTATACATTTTCTTGATTATTATGCGGTTGTATAATAAGGATTGCATATATTTATAAATGATTATATAATTATTTGATGAAATTATGCGTGTTATCTAATTTATGTGTTTTCAATGTGTTTTTATGGAATTGCAGTTGATTTAGTTAGATTTGGATCAGTCGAGGTCTTTTCATGGACCTGGCACTTTGTTTCTTTCGAAATCAATGCAGAGAAGATAGGCGCCTTCCTCTTCCAGGAAGGCGCCAAACGTAAGTAGGCACCTTCCTCTTCCAGGAAGGCGCCAAGGAAAGACAAGCGCCTTCCTCTCCCAGGAAGGCGCCAATAGAAGGCCAACGCCTTCCTCTTCCAGGAAGGTGCCAAAGGAAAAGAAGCGCCTTCCTCTCATAAGGAAGGCACCGACGGGAAGGTGCCACTAGAAGGCAAGCGCCTTCCTCTCATAAGGAAGGCACCACTAGAAGGCAAGCACCTTCCTCTCATAAGGAAGGTGCCACTAGAAGGCAAGCACCTTCCTCTCATAAGGAAGGCACCACTAGAAGGCAAGCGCCTTCCTCTCACAGGAAGGCACCAATAGAAGATAAGTGCCTTCCTCTTCCAAGAAGGCACCAATGGTAGTAAGGCACCTTCCGCATAGAGAAGGCACCCGATATACTTAGGCACCTTCCTCATAGGGAAGGCGCCCCTATTCTTCGCCCGTTGACCAGACAAGCATGACGTGGACAACAACGACTGGTGTAGTTCCAACTCTACGTCATGTAGAGCTAAATTGGGGATCACACCAATGTATGAGAATGTCCTACCAATTCCAGGTGAAGCACAAACCAATCAGTGAACATGCCACCATTAGAACCGAATGCCAATTTTAGCAGACATCGATCACATTTACTAGACTATCTTAGTTTAGTCTGGAATGAATCGACTGTTATAACTTCTTTGTAATAGAAGTTCTACGGGTGTGCTATATAAACACACGCAGACCTCTCTGAAGATATATAGATATATATAGATATATAGAGAGAAGAGATAGAATATTTTGATAGTAATTGTAATACTTTGATAATTATAATACAGTTCTAAGAGTTTCTAAGTGCGTGTTCAGCTGGGAGGAAGCTGTTGGAGCCTGGGCCCACTCCAAGCCAGTATTTCTTCCCCTATTTTTCCTGTGTTTTCTAGATTAGTTTACCACTTTTATAAGATTGTTTATCGCACTGATATTTCTAGTATTTGCAGTAGGTTCATTTCCAGGAATGTGTGAATATTTCCTTTCTGTAGATTTAATTGTTTTTACGTAAATTATTGAGGAGTGCATGAATGATTGACAACCGTTTGAAACACCCCCCAATAGTAGAACTAGCGGACTCATCTCAAGTGGTATTGTAAGCAATCTTATTCAGACCCTTCGCAAGTTTACGAAGCTCCCTGGGTTGATAAATTAAATGCACGGGCATGTGACAAAAGTAGGAAAGAAATTAACCTTGTTTGGCCCACAACACTCAGGGCTAAGAATGAGCCTCTTAGCTTACCCCCTCCCCCACCTCCTATTGAGGTGATTAACTCTGGGGTGGGAGTAAAACCCCCATTAGGTATTGATCATCATCAGTGTCCATAGCTACATTTCCATGATTTTTTTAGATATCCTTGTCCATGTTCCTGTTCCTATTCTTGTTCATATCCTTGTTCTTGTTCCTGTTCAAAACCCTATTCCTGTTCATGTTCTCATCCTTGTTTCTTTCCAAGTCATTATTCCTGTTCCTATCATTATTCCTGTTCCTGCAATTATTCTTCTTCTTTTTTATAGCCCTGAACCTGTACCTTGGAAATTTTGCTCTACACCATCTGGTTGTATGTCCTTCATTATTGCACTTATAACATTTGACAATATTATTCCTTTGAGATGTACCTATTTTTTGAATCCTCTTTGTTGGACCAAACCTGTTCCTATTGTTAACCCTACAATTAACTTCCTTATGCCCAAACTGATTACAAGAGTAGCAATACCCTTGAAATAAATTACCATTTATGAAATTTTCATTAACCTATCTTGCTTGAGCCCTACATTGTGAAGCCATGTGTCCAAACCTGTGACATGCAAAACATCTTCCATTGAAATTTCCTTGCCTTGACCTCATAGGTCCTTTAGTATTTCTCCCCTTATGCTGATTCATGTTTTCTTATTCTATGTTATCTAAATTACCATATGAAAACTTACTCTCTAAAGTACTCTCTTCATTTGAACCATCTTCTTCTTGAGAGCTCATACTAGATTCCTCAACCTGTTCATTTTGTTTCTTTCTAAAACCAATACCTATTTTATCTATTATCATTCTTTGATCCTTGATGATTGATTTTACCTTCTTGGAAATTTATTCAAACCTGTAAAGCTTCTCCTTGTACTCTTTAGTTTCCTTTTTCAAGGAAGTTACTTCATGTTTTAACTCTTTACACTCAAGAGACCTAGCTTCCAACTCTTCTTTGAGTTCCTGTGTCTTTGTTATAGAGATATCAAGATTTTCTATAAGCTCATCTATTTCATAATGACATTAATCAAACCTATAAATGAGTCTAGAATATTTCTTTCTTTCTTTCTTTCTTTCTTTAACACATCAAAAGCATTAACAATTTCAGCCTCAAGATCTACTTCTCCCTTTTCTAAAACATCCTTTATATGTTTGCCTTTTGAAATATCAATATCCTTTTCTATTTTCTTACCACTAGAGGTGCTACCTTCATCTAAAGCCATAAGAAGATCTTCCTCATAATTTTTTGAAGCATCCTCATACATAGTATTACCAGAATTCAAACCATCATTTGTAAAATCATCCTCAAGGTGATCAAAATTTCCACATCTAAAGCACTTAAGCACAACAAATCTATTCCTCTTTTCTTTTCCTTCCTTTTCTGTTATAAACAACATCTCATTTCTATCATCACTTGAAGAACTTCCATAATCACTACTAGAACACTTACTTGCTTTATCTATGTAGAAAATTTTCTTGTGTTTTTGGTAGTACCTTTTCCCTTGACTATTTTGCTAATTTTTGTTCTTCCTTTGATACCTGTGCTTCTCAGATTCCCTATGCTTATAATCCTATTTTTCTTCATCACAATCATCCTTGGGTTTCAGATAGTCAGTAGCATAGTGATCAAACTTCCCACAATTGAAACATTTAACTGATTTCATACCTTTGTGCTTTATTAAGAACTTGCCTTTCGTGTTGTAGTTTGCTTCTTCATCACTAGAAGACTCATCACTGTCTTCTTGTTGTTTACCCTTGGACTTCTTGGTAGCTTTGAAAGCTTCCTCCTTCTTAGGATTAGGTACCGCTTTAGTTCTTAACTCAAAAGCTATAAGTATAGTATGAAGCTCATAATTTTTCAATTTATCCAAATCCTTGGCTTCCTCAATAGCTGAAATATTTTCACTAAATCTATTTGGAAGAGACCTCAAAATCTTATCACAAACATCATTTTCAGCAAGCTCAAGACCTATTTCCTTCATGTAATTAACAATCTCATCCATACAAAGCATATAGTCACTAATATTTTCTTTATCATTCATATTTAGTTGTTCAAACATACCTTTGTTGTATCTAATTTTGCTTTTTGTGACTTGTGCTCACTGAACCACTTGCAATTGATCCCATATTTCCTTTATTGTATTACAATGAATCACCTTTGTAACATATGCCTTTTGTAGACCTTTCAAAATTGCATTCATTTCCCTTGAATTGTTGTGATGTAAAAGTTTATCATATTTAGTAGCAGGAGGGAGATTTGGAATAGTGTACCCAAACTCAACTCCTTCCAAAACTTCATTTCCAAGAGCCATTAGGTGAACCTTCATCTTTATGCTCCATAGACCAAAATCTGTCTTATCAAGAATAGGTGTTGAATTACCACTTGTAAAATCCATTTTGTTCTTTTCAAGATTTTACTTCAAGCTGTGAAACTCTTTCGAAGGAACCTACTATGATACCAATTGAATAACATAAGATTATACTAAGAGGGGGTGAATAATAGACCATAGCAAAATAAAAGAATAATAAAAAAAATAAACACACAATTGAGACACCAATATAACGTGGTTCACCCAAGGTGGGCTACTCCATAGAAAAAATCTTTCTAAATTTTTTCCGGGGCATTCCCAATTACAATATGAATTCATGGTCCAAAGGAGAGGATCCTTCCCAAAGGAGAGTCCTATCCCCAAAAGATAGAGCCTCCTACCTAAAAGAGTCCTACCCCCAAAATGGAAAGAACTCAAAACACACCCTCATCGCAGTATAACCCCCAAAATCTTTCACCTTGCCTAGCTCCAAATGCCCCACCCCAAAACTCACAAAACCAAAAACACAAACACACAACCCCAAACTCTATCACAAATCTCCACCAAACTATCCTCCAACCAATGACCCCCAGAAACCCAAAATCAAAAATCAATAAAACACACCACCAAAACCAAACCCACAAGTCTCAACAAAACCACCAACAGTCCACAAGTTCACAAAACCTCCACAGTCCACAAGTTCTCCACAAAACCCAAACACACCAAAACCAAACCAACAAACAAACCCCAAACAAAAAAAGACCAAGCAACACACAAACAAAAAAAAAACAAAATAAACCAAACAACTCAAACAAAATAATAAATAGTATACTCACAATACTAACCACAACCCAACAAGCCAAAGAAACAAAATCAACCCCCAACAAGACCAAACGCCTCAAACCCATCCAAGTATTCAAAACCAAAGCAATCCCCAACACAAAAAAGGTCAAAAAAAACTCCCAAAGAACTAACACCCCAAACAGTACAACAACAACATAAAACAAACTCAAAAGCAACCCAACCATACAAAAACACCAAACAACCAAGAAGCAACCAAAACAAACCCAACAACCAAACACCAAAGGCACCAAGAAGCAAAGCCACCAAAAACCCTAAACAAACTCAAACCCACCCAAAACAAAACAAAACTCAAAAACACAGAACAAAGCAACAACCCCACAAAAAAGCCACTCCAAAAAAAACAAAACCCACCCAAATATCAAAAACCACAACAAAAAACCAGAAAAGGCCCAACCACTAAATGAAACCAAAACACAAACAACCCAAACCACAAAAAACAACAATGAATATCACAAATAAAGAAAACCAAAACTATACTACAACTCATCAACTACCCCAAAAAAACGAAAACACACAAACAAAAGCTAAACAACAAACCCAAAATACCAACAAAACAAATACAAAAACACAAAAGGAAAAAGAAGAAACCAGAAACGACCCCACAAAAGGAGAGGAGGACGAAAGTAGAAGGGTAAAATAATAAATTTATATAAAAAAAGGATAAAATGGTATAAAAAAAATGACATGAAAACTAAAAATGGAATTAAAAGATATTTTATGTAAATCATTTGTTCATGAAAAATTTAATGTAAAGAGAATCCCCCCCACCCAAAAAACCCACCCAGATCCCCCCCCCCCCCCCACCCCCCCGACAATTTATTAGAAAAAAATTTATGGTAAAAGTTCATGATGAACCTATTATTTTTGTTTTTTAAGACCTAACAAAGGTGCATACAATTGAGGTTAATTTTAGTGATTACCAATTCCCTATAGATGATCCCTTGTATGGTGATATTTTATGCTTCCCTGATAATGAAAGCTATTCATACATGACTAATTATATGTACTGGTCTCACATTTGTAAGAGAGCATTTTGATAAATAATTATGAATGGAGTTTTATACTACTAAAACCATAATGGAGTTCTCCTATGATGAGTTCCAAAGGATAAAGTTTCAAAATCCATATTTGGTGTCCATAGTGGAAGCTATGGTGGAAACTTTAAAGGCCATTGTATAACTCATAAGTTCCTAATAATGGGTTACTTTTACACTATAATAGAATTTTATGCTGATAACATTACTAAATTATGTGCTAGGTGTCAGTTCCATAAAGATGAAACTCACGCCCCTACCCAATTTATTCATCCAATTGAATATCATTGAACTTTTTGCACATGGTGCCTTGAACTTATAAGTCCTGTATATTTTTTGTCCTTTAATGGAAATAAATTTATTATAGCAACCAAAAAATACTTTACAAAGTGGATAGAAGTTGTATTGCTTACAAATCATATAGCCTTCTATTTGTCTAAATTTATCTTTACTTAGATTGTGTATTGATTTGGTATACTTTCTACTCTCCTTTTAGACAATAGTACCCTTTTAAGAAAAAACAAATGTAGGAATTAACTTCATAATCATGGATTAATCACCAATTTTCCATTGCTTATTATCTACAAGGGAATGATCTAGTTGAGTATAGCAATAAAATTTGGTAAATATTTTGAAAAATATAGAAAATCAAAGAAATATTGGTACTAAAATTATTATCCTACATTGTGGGTATACCACACTAGTATTTAAATGTATACAAGGGGTAATCCCTTTTCCTTTTCTTTAAGGTACTAAAGTTTTTTTACCATTCGATATTGAACTATCATCCTTACATGCTTCTTTGAAGAATTTGTTGTCATGACAAGTATCAATAAGAGTATCAAGGAATCAGTCCTACCAAACATACCACTCCTAATAAGAGGTATAATATTTTATTCAGTATAATAGATCCTTCAAGATCCATGTTGTAAATAAGTATTATAAGAATATCTATCATCATGATTTCAAAGTCAAAGATATTTTCCTTCAACTCTATAATATCAATAAAATATGAAAGAGAAGATTTATATAAAAATCGATTAGTCTATATATTATCAAAGAGTTGTTTGGGTCTATAGTAATTACATTACAAATAAAAAATGAATTCAATAAGGAGGAACCCACCAATTCCATGTATCTTAAACACTTATGCATGTATTCCCTTATGATCTACTTGTATAATTGATATTTTCTAGATTTACCTATTAACTTTGATTTTTAGATCTGACTACTTTGATTACTTGTTTATGAGTCCATATGAGCATCAATCATATCTATGATTGAATTTTGGCACATCCATAGCTATTTTATGATGTTATTATTTTCTTGACTATCATCACCATATTACATGGTGATCCCAATCATCTATAACTCCAACTTATTATATATTAACATTGTTAATCCTTTATTATCCTTTACTCATTTTTTATGGTTTACATTGTATTTTCTTAGTTTCCTAGTATTTATTAACCTCTTTATTGATATCTTTTACCATTGAATTTGTTTACAATTGGTTTACTCTCTTATGTCATAGTATAACTATTTCCAATAAGGGGCATGATGATGTCTTCAAGGTATCCCTATTATTTTGTGCCAATACCCTACTTTAAGTACCACAAAGAAACCACCTTAGTCAACAATACTATCTTAGATATGGTATGTGGTCATACGATTAAGGAACTATTTTTTTTTGTATATAATAAAATTATTAGAGTTGTGTTTTAAGAAAGT
The DNA here is from genome assembly GCA_028583015.1 of Wollemia nobilis. Taxonomy (NCBI): domain Eukaryota; kingdom Viridiplantae; phylum Streptophyta; class Pinopsida; order Araucariales; family Araucariaceae; genus Wollemia; species Wollemia nobilis. The sequence goes on from JAQPPZ010011746.1 coordinate 28,920, forward strand.
TCAGATTTAGTAATTCTTGGGTCAATCTGGTGGAGGCCTTGGTGTCGTCAGTATGGTCTCGATTTTGGTTAATGGATCTCTTGTTGGCTTATTTAACTCTTGTCAGGTGATTCGTCAAAGGGATCCCATATCCTCCTGTCTCTTCATTCTCGTGGTGGAAGCTCTTGGACGGTCCATAAGTAGACGTAGTAATGAATTTAGTTTAAGACCGTATTTACAAATAAATATGATATCCCATAAATAGCTTGTTAATGATACTCTTATATCTTGTGTCACATTGGTATTTCATGCATGGAATATCAATTCTATTATGGAATGCTATGGGAGAGCAGTGGGACAATTGATTAATTTTCTCAAAAGCAGCATCTTATTTTTAAATCCTTCGGAAGCTCGCTAATGGAAGATTACCTTTATTATAGGGTCTAGGATTTTCCCCCTCCCGACCACTTATCTAGGCCTTCCACTTTTTGTAGGTTGCATAAAAGACTCATTCTAGACTCTAGTGGTGGAGAGGTTTCAAAGAAAATTAGCCTCATGGAAAGGAGCTCTTCTCAGTAAAGCAGGTAAGGTTGTGCTGGTTCAAAGTACACTATAAAGCATCCCCATTTATTTCCTTTCTCTCTTCAACCTTCTAGGCAGGGTGGTGGCTAAATTTGATAGCATTTGTAAGGCATTCCTTTGGGATGGTCCTGAGCTTAAGGGTAAGTTTCACTTAATCTATTGGGAGTAAATTTGTAGAAGGAAAAAATATGGAGGTTTAAATATTAAGAACGTGGTCAAAATGAAGGTGTTGATCTCTAAAATTGCTTGGAAAGTTACTATTAATTTAGATCATTTATGGTACCATATCCTTAGAGAAAAATATAATTTTGAGTTATTCCTTTCATAGCCCATCCCTAATGGTGATTCTACTTTCTGGAATAGTTTGATTAAATTCTAGGATTTTATTAAAAATAACTATTGATGGATGATTGGCAATGGGAGATATGTTTTTTTTTGGGAAGATCCATGGCTCAGAGATCACCCCCTTGCTGAGCATCCTCAATTTAGGTACTTGTGTTTGAATTATAGGGTGGTGGAATTCTCTAAGATAGCTAATTTTTTAATTCTTCAGAATGGACATAAAATTTCGATCAACTCCTCCCCTTTCTTAAGGAACATCTAGGACCGTCGTACGTGGAGTTATCTCTTGATTGAACTATGTTTGTATGTTGTGAGAATTGAGGAGGTGGCAGACTGTCTGGTCTAGAATGGTGACAGTAAAGGTTCTTACTCGGTCAAGTTTGCTTATGATATGCTTTATCTCGAAGGTGTTGGCAACTTTCCAATCATGAAGATATGGCTTAAAAACTTGACTCCTAAGATTAATTTATTTTTTTGGTTGACAGTGCAGAATAAGATTTTGACTATTGAGAATTTTCATAAGAGGGGCTTAAATTTTATTAATAGATTTTTTCTATGCAAACAAGATTGGGAATCAACCTCTCACTTGTTACTTAAGTGATAGGTTTTTCAAGAAATGCTTTTTTAATCTTTCAACAACTCGATGTATCTTGGATCTTGCCTGATTTGATAAGTGACTGTGTACAACAATGGACTTCACCATTTTATTTGCCCTGACTGAAATGATTTTGGAAGTTTCTGTTACCTCATTTACTTTGAGGTGTGTGGAAGGAGCGAAATGCAAGGGTCTTTCAAAACACAAAAAAAGATATCTACCACATAAGTCATAAAATTGTGTGGAATGTGGTAGAGAATTTTTTATAAGCTACCAAGGACTCCTACTCCTCAATGCCTCATGGCCACCTAGAATTTTAAATTGAGAAATTTCTTGGTTTCTACTCAGATTTGAGGCCCCCACTAGCTTCTCATTTGAGATGGTCAATTCATTAGAACCAGCCACCTCCTGGGTGGTTTAAGATTAATTTTTATGGTGTGTCAAAGGGTAATTTAGGCTATACTAGGGCTAGGGGTGTGATACATAATAATAGTGGCAACTTGATCTTAGATTTTGTGGACCATATTGATATCCAATTATCTCACATGGATGAATCTTGTGCTTCCTTATTAGGGGTGTTAATGCTCAAATACTTAGGTATCCATAGGGCAGTGTGATTTGATGAATGACATTAACATGCTCAAATGGGACTATCCATCTAGCTGGTGTATCTCTAACATAATTTATGAATCCATATCCCATATACGTTCCATGGAGGAGGATTTAATTAAGCACAAGTTCAGAGAAGGGAATTCGGTGACCAATTTACTAGTAAATCTTGGTGTATCTCATAAGGGCCTATTGGTATTGCGAATGGATTTTCCACCTAAGATTCTCCACCTCATAAATATAGATAAACCTTAATGTTTATCAATTTTCTTTACATCATCTCATATTATGGCTAATCCTTTGGGGGTGGTGGAGTTTGCAGGTTAAAGGATTGGTAGTGGACCTATTTTATTTCTAGCATCCAGAATATCATTTCTATATTTTCTAGTACATTAGTCAATATTGGTGGTGTTAGGAGGGTCTTTACCTCTTTTAAAACTTCAAATTTTCTCCAGTGGCTTCCCTCCTAGTGGTGTGGTAGGATTCCCTAGTCAGAAATTGGATTTTGGAAGCTTCTTTAAGTATGGTTGTGTCATATCATTATGTTTTTCATGCTTCCATTTTGTCTCAATTTGGGAGGTTGCACATTTTTTTCTTTGTTGTTGGAAGCTTCCTAATGATTTATCCTTCCCTCTCCTTTAGTTCGTGCTCCCTGATAATATTTTTCCCTTGTTGGTAGAGGAGCCTTTATAAGCCTCCTATTTATCTAAGTTGGTGTGATGACTTTCGTGCTCTTGCATTTGGCCCTTCCTTCAATATAGAAACATCTCCTATTGAGGTTTACTCTAGGTTTGTGGACGTGGAACTTACACCGAATAGCTTGGCAGAGGGAAGTGTTACCCGTAAATCTAAATATATGGGATAAAAAATATGAGGAAGGTATCTCCTCCCCTCTCTCCCCCTCTCCTGATTTGGATGTATTTCCAAGTGAATGTCATAGGGATAAATCTATCAATTATGTTTATGCTCTGGAGGACATCCTTGAAAATAAAAGTTTCATATTTCACAACCTAAAACTTATTGAGATTAAACAAAGGAATATTTGGAGATCGCTGAAGAGTGCATTGTATTTCTTTGAGTACATATTGTGTTTGACTACTACTATTGCTCAAAATGTGGGCATGATGGGGTAGAACCATCTCAGTTCTTCCCTCTATTATTGGGTCTTGGATCTTGTGTAGTTTGTATTTCTATTTTACCCTGATGGTTTATGTTTGTTTGTTTTAGTTCAGTGGGGTGTCTAGTTTTGTTGTTGCTCATCCGGGTGGCATTTTGTTTTTATAGGTTGTGGAGTTCCTATAAAAATTATCTCTTTCTTTTAATAGTACCATAAAAAAATTATTAGAGTTGTTCAACCAATAAATCTACCAACAAAAAGTATCTTCAATGACAATGACATGTATACTTGTTGATGTCTAATGATTTACTAGAAAATATCATGTATGAGATTATACCATTTCAATAGGGGTATGGTAGTTCTCTATCACATAGAATATTTTTGCCTTAGATAAACTATAATGGATATCAACCTCATTTGTTTACTCTTTTTTTGGTCTTCTCTTTATGGTCAGTATCTTATTTGACACATTGAAATCATTGGATATGATGGGATATGAGTTGGAGTAGGAGATAGATATTTGTGCCTCTTTGTATAGGTGATGTGAGTTGGACCTATTTTTCCACCATGTAGTATTGGTTAGACATGCTTGATTGACACATCATATTCATATTATATTGTCTTACAATTTTTTTTACCATTGTAGTAATTGATATACTCATTGACACATCATGTATAGAGTAATATCATCAAATCATGTATACTATCATCATAAATTACTAACTTTGCATGTAATCAATAAGATAATAGTGTTGACCTAACTAAGGAGATGTTTTACCTTAGTTGTCAATTTGTCTAGTTGGTTCATCCTTTAAGGATGATATCACCAAATTAGACCTCCTCTACATATGTCTCCTCCTTACATCCCTCTACCTTGTCTTCTAGGGAAATCTTGGCCATTGTGCTCTCCCTAATTATTGCCTCCTCCCCAAATTTCTCCTCCCTAGGATACTCCTGGCTATTTATTTATCCTATGCTACACCAAATGGATTATGCCCCTCTCATTCATGTTTTTAGAGTAGTCATTTAATATTTATTAGTGTCACACTGGTTGGGACATATTGTCATGGGATCATAGTGATGACATCTCCAGGTTTTATCTATATCTATATTATATACATTATACCTATGATGACCATGTGCTAGTGGTGGTCCATGCATCCTATACACTACTTGCTTCCTCCAACATTTGTTTCATGTTGCTAAGTGTAAGAGAATATTATTTGGGTGAAGATCCTCATACTACTCTAGAACCTACTCTACCCTATGAGGCTTTTCCACCTTCGATTAATTATTGCATATAATTACCACCTATTAAAACATTATGAGTTATTGTATATCGTGATGGTTTGTCTATTGAAGACATTGATAGGCATTATTGATATTTTTTGGTCATGGTAATTATTCAAAAGGTGGTACTTATGATTGTATTGTTCCTTCTACATGTTCCAATAATTTGTTTTAGATATCACTGGGCATCATGTCGTGTGGTAAGTCTTGATATTTTAATATTACTAGGAAAGAAATGTGCACCTTGGACCAAAAACAAGATTGGATGACCTAAAATTACTTTTAGATCAACCTCCGGAGAAGGTTGGCTCCTTGGAAATTACTTAAAACTTAAAAGGAAAAGAGAAACAAAGAAGAAATGGGTAGAAATAGTATTAAATAGGAATGTAATTTAGGTAATAGAATTACTTTTAACTCCATTAGTAGAGGCTAATCAATAAAAACCAAAGCCTAAAAAACTATACAATTGAAGCTATGAAGAAACTAGCATAAAAGCATATACAATAATCCATAGACACTTAAATTTAAAGAAGTCAAACAGTCCTAAGCCTTATAGAATTCACTTCAATTTCAATTACTAATTGATATTCAAATGAATTAAAATATAATATAAATTCCTCCAATCATATCATAACCAAACCAATTGAAAATATGACCACACCCAAAATTTCATGCACTCTGATAAAAATAAGCCAAGTATTTTTAGGCCTAACATAATTTACTTCAAATAAAATTTAAATAAGACAACCAACATGAATTCTAGCATAATTTAACCCTATCACAAAGTGAATGAAAATGTAGGAAGTGTAAGTACTACAAGAATTAATAGTTCCGCATCCTACAATTGGGGTAGTTCAAACAACTATACATTACATATTAGAAACATAAATATACAACCTACAATAGTAAAAAACTAAAGTATCTAACCCTTACAAATGAGGAGCATTGCTCCTTATATAGCTTTTGTTAGCATAAAATAGAATAAACTATTTTATCTCATCATTGGTCAAAATTGACTAGACATGATCTAGGGTTGAGCTAGCACCACTCAACCTCTTCATTTTTCTCTAAAAAACCTCAATATAATCATTATGGTTCTTGGGATCCTTTTTCATGCTTCATGGAGGTGGTTTTAACTAACTCTAAAAAATACTATGTGGTTTAATTGCTCATTCCTAGAGTATCAAATGTCCTTTTCATTTATATCTTTCTATTTGGGATGTTGTTGTTAAGTCTCTTACATTTTGGGTTTCATTATTGACTAATTCTATTATGTCGGATAATCTACTAGCTAACCTAAGTGGTCTAGGATGTTTATCTACTTTGCATTACTATATGAATTTCCTCAAGTGTTGCTTGGGTTGTGTTGGATCTCTAAGAAGTTTGGTTGGTATTGTACAATAAAGTGTTTCAAATAATCTTAGATTTTAGGCTTATACAAGAATTTATTAACTATTTCTCGTATTTTTACTTCACAATTTTTTGAAACTCTTGAATGTCATGTTGACATCAATGTATAAAAATTTTAGATAAGTTTTTCCTTACTAGTTATTTTCTTTATTGGAAGCCTTGAAACATTTTACTCAACAAAACACAAAATATTCCCACTTGGCTCCTGATGAGGCCTGGAAATGCCTCAATCATAGCATGTTTTGAACAGTTAAAACTGCCTAAAACTCTTGTGATATATCTTATATGCTAGTTAAGTTGATTTAATATGTTGTGTATTAACTGTTTGCATGATTGATGTGTTAGGAATATTATATTCTGATTTTTACAGTTTTTTGTACAATTTTATACTACTTTGTCATGGCTTGTTAATGAGGAATATGCTTAGGTTGATAGCAACACTTTACTAGTTTTTTTTTGATGTTTTTCAAGCATTTATTTATCTAAGTTTAGCAAATGGTGCAAGAAGACTGTTACTGTGCAGCAAAAACTGGTTTTGCTGTGTAAATTCCAGCCAGCTGCCAATGAATGGCAAGGCATGGAATTCACACATGGAGAAGGATAAAAGCTATTGCAATCAGTTCCTGAGAGATAACCCACCTGAGAAAAGCAGCTGAGATCACCTGAAGACCACACAGTTAGTCAATCCGAAGAGCTTTGGATTGAGCAGACATCTTCGGATTGATAGAATGTAGTTTCTTCGGATTGAGCCAGTTATCTTCGGATTGACAACAAAAAGTGCTTTTTGAATTTTTGACTATTTTATATGGTGGAAAAAGGGAAATAAGGTTGAGAAGGTTAAGGGAAAATATCCCCCAACTATCTTTGCCATCCTTGCCATCCAAAATCCACCATTCATGGGAAAATATCAATTGATCCTCTTCTAGGATAAACCCAGGAAATACTGCAGCATAGTAGGAAGTTGATCTGTAGGATAGGAATAGCATATTTTTGGATGTAAATAGGTTTTAGGCATCTATAAAATGTAGCTCCCATGTTGGTAGAGCTATGGAGGTATATAGGGTTTTTTAGAAGAAATTAGATAGCAGTTTAATTTCAGATCTGTAATCTGCAGCAGCAGATTTGTAAATGTTGATTTTGGAATAAAAGTGCAGTTCTTTTATATTTTCTATGTCATATGAGTGTGTGTGAAGTTTAGTAAGTAAAAGGAGTTTCACACCTTCTTCTAGAGAAAGAAGCTGGCCACTTCCAGGCCTAGGAGAAGGACTAACACAGACAAGTTTTATTCTGATTTCTGTTGTAGCAGAATTAGTTGTAAAAGTTGTCAGTTTCCATTTTCTGTATCAATTGACATTTATTGTTGTTTAATCCTTGTTTAGAGTAAAATTGCAATGTTATTTAGAATATAATTAATGGTAGATCTGATTATTGCCTTCATTCTTAGTAAGATTTTAGTTTCAACATGCTTTTATTTCCTGTAATTTACAGTTTTTTGGTACCTTCATTTGTTGCTGTCAGCCACTGTACAGAAGATTGACAACCTTCTACAATAGAGAACTGATAAGATTTAGTTTATGTTTTATGCAACCATTTCATTCTGCAATTGTAATTAGATCTCCATTTCTGTAAAAGCAATTAGGTTTTCATTTATGCAAATAGCACTTAGTTTTCATTCCTGCAAATAGATTAAGTTCATTTTATGCAATTTAGGAGTAAGGTGACTACAAAAACCCCCCACAAAACCTGTTCTACCAATAAGACCTACTGCTCCCAAATGACCTGAACTATAGCCCTATTCACCCCTTCTTTCATAGATAGCCTTGAACACTACCCTGGATTGACAATTCATTGAGAATTAATGATGTGCTTAATGACAATGCATCATTTTGGCATCGTTGCTAGGGAATAGTGTTGTTAGAAGGTAACAATAGTCCAATAGTTGTTAATTAAGCTGAGCTATGAAAATTTAGGGTAAAATCTGAACATAACAGTTGGTTAAGTAACAATTATTGACTTATAATTTATGTCATTAAGGAGTAGGCATGAATGAGTAGGCCTAGGGATGAAAAAGGTATAATTATCCAAAGTGATCCCTGGCTTGTTCTAGTAAGAAGATCTTCATGCTTAAGAGGTGAATCACCTGTGTTTGAATTACCAGAATAACCCATCATGGAATCAGAATCAGAGTAATCCATTTTGGATGCAAAATCAACAGTAGTGGGGTCAACAACACCAGCCTCAAGAGATAACAACATCAACTTCATGGAGCACACTAAAATGCTTGAGGCTAAAATAGCAGAATTACAAGCAGAACTTGAAAAGCAAAAACTTCACATTGCACAATTACATTCACAATCAGCAGCAAGCAATGTAGTTCAGGAAAGAGTGCCTTGTGATTCTTCTACCTCCCTTGATGAATTCCACCAATTTGGATAACCTTCCCTTCCATTTGTTCAAACTGTACCCAATAAGGTTGAAGTGCCCCTATCTAGTAACCTGCCATATGAGTCTGTAATACCTTTGCAGTCCCATGCTCCCTCCAGAGAACAGTATTCCCAAGCTGGAAAAAATCCTCATATCTCAAAAATATCAGCCAATTCAATGTTCACAACTTTGATGAAGTCAAATTTTTTAGTGTTCATCTTTGTCATGATAATAGATGGATGGTCATCTTTGTCTGCCCTTGATGAATTGCCAATTTTTGAGCTGATTTCACACTTAAAGTTTCAAGCATATCATGAGGAAGGACCATGCTTTCTCTATGGTGATGGTTTTGTGAGATATGTTGCATTACAAGAAGGGAGTACTCAGTGGCATCACAAGCACACTTATGGCGTAGTGGCAATTCACAAAACTCACTAGGTTTGTAGCTTTAAAAAAAAGGTATGGATCTCCCAGAAAACTTGGACAACAAAAAGTTTCTGGACATATGGTATAATGTTGTTTCCCAAGTTTCAACACCTTTTAGAAACTATTTTGATACAATGGAAAGGTCCATACAGACTCAAGAGCATGTTCTGACATCATTTGTACCTTCAACCATGAAAAAAAAGAATAAATCTGACTTTGAAAACCTTCTCGAAGGTAAAGCTAGACAGGGTATGGGTGAAAACTAGCATAGTTGGCAGTCATACTCTGATATAAAAAAATGATAAAAAAAGGAAAGAACAGCTGGCAACCTCATGGGTGAAAACCAACTACAGGAGCTGACAAAATTACACAAAGAGACTGATCACGTCTGCAAGGAGAAGTAGCCACAAAAAAGTACTATTGAAGGGGGCCCAATTCATCTACAAAGCATGGAGTAGTTAGCAGTAACAGGTATGCATCTTGTTTTCTAGTTTAGATTTAGTTAGCATATGTAAATATGTGTACACTAGTTACTTAAGTATCCTTTTCCTAAGCCGACATCAATGGAAATTTGAAGAAAATTTGATGAGATAGATGCACATGAAAAACTTTTGTATCAAACAAGCTTGATGCCAAACAAAATACTGGTTTACTCTAGACACAGGGTCATTACATTCCATTTCAAAGTGAGAGCAGTACTCAAGTAACATGATATCAGTGGTATTTTTGCATCTACTCAGTGATCTACAAGAGCTAAAGCATCCACCTTAGTCCTTTTTGAATTTTAAAGTTTACTGCCTCCTTTACTTAAAATGGAAAGTGCAGGAGATACAACAACAAGAAGGCAACCTACCAATAATGAAAAGTCATGAGGACATGACTTAGCTTCAGTAGGGGACCTCTTATTGAAGGAGAAAAATCATCTGGACAGCCTCTGTTGCAGCATATGAATATGGTGGAACCAATATCACATACGGTAAACCATGTTTTTCACTTAAAATGTCATTCCTTTCTGTCCTAGCAGTAAGTTATGCAAATATGTATTGATTGTGCTTCCCTTCCATTATCTTCCATTTCATGTAAGGGGGGAAAATAATAAGTTATTTCCATATTTCCATGTCCTCATATAAACATCCACCATACAACTATGTATCTTCCATACACTTTCCCCATTCAACCATTATTCCACTTACCAGCCATTCATTCATTATAACTCATAATAGCACATGATGTATGTATCTTGTATATTCTTATTGTTATGATTTAAAGGTTATGATTTTTTTTATGGAATAACATGGTTTCTAATGTTTCACTGATTTAGAGAAGATGCAAAATATTTTATGAAGTTTTAGATGATACATATGGCCAAGAATCTGATATTGTATAGTATGTGAGGTAACTCAACTTGTAATTGTTGATTGACCTGCTCTATTGTAATAACAGATGGATAAGATGAAATGGATTTTCTGAAAAGACCTTAGAAATTTTCTCACAGCCAAATTCATCTTCAAATTCTACTATTTCAACTTCAGACAATTGAGCTTACATTCTCATAAGGTCAAGGTCAAGGAGAATAAGACAAATTTGTCCTGCATAAATTGTTTGAATGAAACTGCTTAGTTCTCCATGTTTATGAAACTTGTGTACAAACCATTTCTGGGTTTTGTTGTCCTCTATTTTCTCAAGATACCCTTAAAATTTCATCCCAAAATGACATCATACACAAAAGTTATGGCCAAAATACAGTTCAGTATTTTCACTAAATTTGCACAAAAATGAAATTCATTTTGAAGGCATGAATTTGTTTGATGATTTATGAACTGTTTGACATAATGCTTCATCCAAATGAAGATATACATAAGATTTCAGTGGAAACAAGCAATGGTCTGCATACAATTTCAAGTATTCTACCATCAATTGGTAGCATGGGAGTTCTATAAGATGGCCAACAAGTTTTGGATAAGATGTGGTGCACTTGGGCATGGGCAATGGTTTGTACCTATCACTTCATGCTCTGTTCAAAAGAGTGCAGTTATATGTGAAGAGGTTGGAGTTGCAGTTAATGCCTCATCAAAGTATGCCAAAAGACACAGTTTCATGAACAATAATGATAACAACATATGCACAAACTAGATTTTTTGAAAGCAATTATCAGGTGAGAACCAAACTTTGTAACCATTTGTTGAACATTCTTTAGGTTTGTGCCATTATGGAGTTATAAAACAATATGGAGATCCATCAAAGAATAGTTGAAAATGGTCTTTTATCGAATATTGTGAAAGTGGATGCCCTGACTGAACATATAGATGTTACTGAAGTTGCATTAACATTTTCTGTGGAAGAGATATGGAAATTAGATAAGGATTCATTGGAATATGCAAAGTTTTATAGATGCTTTTCAAGCTGGAGTATTCAATGCAGTTCCAACATTACAACATATTGTTCAAATGAATACTAAAGATCATTTTTATCTCCATGAAATGTCCACTCAATATAAGTCTGTTGGTAATTCCACATGCACCAATACTGCTCTCTCAGAGTATTAATACCAAGACTATAAAAAAAAATGAGTGTCTACAAAACAGAGCACATTAACTGGTTTTCAGCTATCACCTTCAAGGTTTTCACCAACAGATGTTATCCCATATGTGAAGGTAATACTGTACTTTCTCAGTTCCAATGAAGAATTTCCTTATGTGCTAATTGTGCTTGAAATTAGTGATGTTTTGTTGAGTCTTCCAAGATTCTGTCAATAAATTCACTCAAGCAATGCAGTCAAATATTTTCCAACACATTGAGATACAGTTATAAGATACCTCAGTACATAGTGAATCCCAGGAAGAACAGAATAGCAAATGAAGCATACTGATTTGATAAGGTAGTGAGTTGTTTGACATAATGCTTCATTTGGAATGCAGCTAAAAGGCACAAGCATTGTTTGACAAAACTCTGAGTACAATGTGGAAGATAAAACAAAAGATGCTTGAAGGATGAACTGCTGATTAAACAAGGACAGTAAAGATAACAGGGTCTGCTCAACATGGACATTTCATGAAATATTGGTAGAATTGAATCTCACAAGCCAGGAATGACAAGAGGTAGTTGAAAGACCATTTGAAGACATTGTTGAACCATTTGTTGGCATGTTTATCAATGCATATAACAAGTTTCTTGTGGAAGTTGAGTTTGCTGCAGGAGCAACAAAGGTTTAAGCTGGGGGGAGAAGATGATGAGGCCAAATAATGTCCTCATTTTGGCATAAACATGTTGCTATAGTGATGCATTAAAAGGATACTTTAGTATTAGTTAAACATGTTTAATATGTCTAATTAGTCTAACTAGTTGCAAGATGTTATATTTGTTGCTTGTTGATATTCTCATGCTTTATGCCAAGTTTTGTGCAGAACAGTCTTAATATGGTGTCTTAAATATGCATTACTAATGCTTTCATGGTAAGCAAGAAAATGATGGAGAATCTTCAATGCATCATTCTAAGATAGGTCATCAAAGGACACATCAACATGACTTGGAGGCTTCTCACGACACTATGGAAATAGTCAGCGCCAAGATTTAAGGAAGAATTCTTGCAACAACTTGATAGTTTGGATGTACAACTGGTGGAAGAGATTCCCTCTTCCATCTCAACTTCAACAGATTCAGCATGATAATGGATTTTCAAGAAAAATAGAAAAATGAAAAAAAATCAGAAAAACAGAAAACAAAAAGATGAATAAATCATGATTGTGAATTCCTTCATGGGCATGATTTTGAGGAAATCATGAATTCTTTCATTGGCACAATCAAGATCAAGAAAAAGAAAAAAAGAGGTAAAAAAAAGGGAAAAGAAAAAAAAAAGAAGAGAAAAATGAATAATTCAGTAGTGAAAACCTCTTTGAGGCGCTACTGAATTGGTGTGCATGAAAACCATTTTTTCGGCATGCATGACCTAGAAACAATCTTCATCATCATTGTAAAAATCCACCAACTGCACTTGTTTTGAAGTGTTGCAGCAAACTTCAGCAGAACATCATCAGAAGCAGCCATCCTTCAAAACTTGCATTAACTTGTTTTAAACAGGTATATATTTCTTGCACTTTTCTCATTGTAAATAATTGGTATATAGTATATGACAATTAACCATTAGTATAAAGATGTTCATAAGAGTTGGCATAATCAAAACATGTCTTGAGAAGAGGAGGAAGAGGAGGACATCAAAGAGCAATTAAGAGCAGCCAGGAGCATTATAAAAACACAAATAAAATGGATTGAAGAGAGGGAAGATATTATTGAAAAAAATTGAGGAATTACAGCAGGAGGTAGAAAAACTAAAAAATAGGCTATCACAGTTTGAAGCACAACCAACAGAATCTGATGATGAGGAAGATCTAGTTCAAATCCTACTTGGATTATCTAGGGAAAATGATTCTTTTCCCCTGATAGAAGCACCTGAACCTTTGAATGAAGACACAGATGCTCATTCTGAAGTAGTACCTTCTCAATCCGAAGCAGCACCCTCTCATTCCAAAGATGCTCCAAAATTGCTCAGGAATTCAGAAAAGAGCATCAGTGAAGAACCACAACAGCTACTCTTGCAAGTAGCACCAACACAAGAGAATTTTGAGCATCAAGATGTGAATGTCCAAGTAAGTACTCCTCTGCATGCAACTTTTGTGTCCAAATCTGAAACTGTCACACCTGTAGTAGAAGTAGAGGAAAAAGGAGTACAGGTAGATCTGTTGCCCAGATTCCAACCTATGATGAGGCCACCCAATACTGTATCTTTGGAGAAATACAATGCAGACATAGCTAATTGGGTGATTAAATATGAAAAACTTGCAACCAAGGTTGAAAATTTGAAACTGGTAGGAAAACAGTTAGAGGAAAAAGACACAAAAATCAATAAACTGAATGAATAGGTGACTGATCTTTGTCAGATTGTAGAATATTTGGTCCAATTCAGATGACCAGCCAGGTTTTATAGCCTCATTCTGAAGGAAAAATATCTTAGATGGCAGGTCATGAGAATCAGTTTAGGTCTCCCCTATAAGTTAGAAACTGCTGAAGATTTCTTGGAAGCTTACCTCAAGCAAAACAGTAGAGCAAAAAATGGCTACAGAGGCCAACTGCCAATTAAATTTCTCCACCCTTGTACTATTTAAAATATT
>JAQPPZ010011748.1:0-43444 GCA_028583015.1 Wollemia nobilis
GCATTAACGAAAATGAGCTCAGAGGTGCCTGGAGGCTGATGGGAACTTCTTCAAAAGTATATCGAGTGAGGGTGCAGGTTGAGGTGATGGATATGGTGAGCGAAGGGAAAAAATGTGACAGATGGAAGGGGACTAGGGCACAAAAGGCTTGATAAAATACTTAAGGCACTCAAGGAATCAAGGTATTTGAGAGCTCATAAAACTCAAGAACTTGGAATTAGGAAAATTAGGGACTTAGGGGTTGAGCCATCAAAATGGCTCTTATTTATAATCTAACCTAGGGAATGCTAGGATTTCAACGGTACTAATCATATGCCTAACATTAAAGCATATCCAAGGGTAGATAATAAATCTAGGGTGTGGCATAGATTGATGTAAATGGGTGGTCGAGATTAAATGAAATTGGATGGCATCTGAGGAGTGAAGGGTGAGTGAGGAGATGTGAGGTGAGGCATTTGGAGTGCAGAAGCTATGGTGGTGGAGGGCGCTGGTGTGGAGGTCAAGGGTACTGCTAGGGAATAGATTGCTAAGGTAACTCTTTGTTTATTGTTTATTGTGCAAATTTTTTGTTGTTTTTTTTTGTTTTTTCGTTTTTAATTTTTTATGACTTATTAACAAATGTTTTGTGTTGTGTTGCAGTTTAGAGTTTTGGAGGCTCGACAATATTTTTTGCCTTATGTCCTTGGGATGAGAAATGTGATTATGAGGTATGAGTGGGAGTTTCTCAAGGATGTGGGGATAGAGAAGGTAGCCTGGCTAGATGTGGTTAGGTTTGATGATGGGTACCTCTTTATCTTGGTAGAGAGGTGGAATGAAGATAGGGGAACATTTTAGCTACTGCATGGGTGAGGTGGTCGTGACCTTGGAGGATGTGTATCACATCCTCAAGGTGCTGATGGAGGATCTCTAGGTTGAGGTAGGCCTCAGATTGGAGAGAAAAATATGAGGAGGATGTTTGGGGATGCTTGGGAGGGGAGGAAGGTGGAGAGTGAAGGCATCCCCTATTTGTCCATGTATGTGGAAAAGGAGTTAGATCCCCTTAGGGCTTTGGTGATGTTCATTTTGGCCAAAATTGTGGCCCTGAACAAAACTGGTTGCAGGTTCCCTTGGAACATTATAGGGGTTGTGAACAATATGCTCACCATGAGGTAGGTGTATGCATGGGATCCTACATTATTGATGCAAGTGTACCAGGAGCTTTATGATGTTACAAGGTGGGGGTGAAAGGGATTGGGTTGCAACCTACTACTACAATTCTAGGGATGGGAGCACTTTAGAGTTGCTCGACCAATGGGGTTACCTATGGAGGATTTTGGTAGGGAGAAACCTATGCTAGATGATGTGTGTTGGTGGAGGATGTACAGCCAAGTCGTCCTATGAGGACGAGTTGGTGGTCGTGATTTATGGATGGGATTGACATCCACCCAAGTGGTATGGAGGCCATGGCTAGGTGCCTAGTGGAATTAGGATGGAGAGCATCTACGATGGGTGCAACAAGGTGGATGGGTGATTAGGAGGCATAGGAGTGAGGTTGAGTACTTCCATTTCTCTCGAGTACTCTGCCAATTTGGGCTGAGGTAGAATATTCTCAATGAGTCAACGTGGTATAGGAGGCATTTAGAGGAGGTAGGGTTACCATGAATGAAGCCATGGAGGGTGGCCTTGGAGGATGATGAGTTGGACATCACGAATGTGGAGGAAGTGGGTACAACTACGTAGAATGATGCATGGTTTGTAGTGAAGACCCCATGGGTACCATCTCGAGGAGTGGTTTATGTGGATGGTGGTCGAGAGGCTAGGTATGAGGCTACCCAGGGGACTTAGGGTGAGGGTACCCTAGAGACGCAGGGTAATGGGACCTAGGATACCCGTAAGAGGCAGTGGCACCTTTGCTCTAATAGTCAAAGGAAAAAGGTGAAGGGTATGACACAATAGGCACCCGAGGTTGGGGGAGATGGCAAATATGGGGAGGAGATGGAGGAGGTTTCAGATGTAACCCTAGGCCATAGTGAGGAGGAGTGGGCACAACTGGAGCAATAGGTGGTAGAGTGGGATACGAGGATTGCAGCTCTCTAAGCAAAGCTAGTGGAGTGGGAGTGGTGG
Source organism: Wollemia nobilis (assembly GCA_028583015.1). Classification (NCBI taxonomy): domain Eukaryota; kingdom Viridiplantae; phylum Streptophyta; class Pinopsida; order Araucariales; family Araucariaceae; genus Wollemia; species Wollemia nobilis. The sequence continues at coordinate 2,104 of JAQPPZ010011748.1, forward strand.
CACGAGGTCGACATACGACGCCTTCAATATTGGCATAGATACATTCAGGCATTGGAGGATAGGTTTATGGAACATCATATTCCACTTCCAGATCCTCCAAACTCTTTTGCATCCGAGGGTGCTAGGCATAGTCAGTCTAGATCTAGGGCTCCTACTAGGTCTGAGGCTCCTGCTAGGTCACAGACCCCTGCTAGATGCACTTTTTGTATATCATCCTTAGTGCTCCATTGTATGTAGCATTTTGGCATTCATTGATATATATAAATGGCTTTTACATTTTATGTTATATATTTGTATGAATGCTTTTTTTGAATGCATTTTTATGTTTATGTTTATGTTTATGTTTACCTTTTATGTTATAGAAGACTAATGTAAGATGACATGTGCTAATGCTCATTTATAGTTTAGATATTTGTTTTGGCCATTTTCTAGAATTGTTGTTTAATCAAGAGCACCAAAAATGATGGAAAGTGGGGTGAATGACTCATGACGTGACATGGATGTTGACATGGAAGAAGATATGGATATTGATATGGAATACTACCTATTTTGTAGAGACTCAAACATCCTAGTGGCATAAAAAACTCACTAAAACTACATAATCCTTATAGAACAAAATGTGTGTGCAGTGGGTTCATTTACTGAATCAAGAGTAAGGTAATGACCCTAGACAATCAAGAACTAGTGCATGTGCAAGTGAGTTCATTAACTCATCTTGAGTAAATTGGGTAAACATGTTATGGATGAAACCAAGAAGCTAGCTTATTTGTATGAGCGGTCAGAGGTTTCTTTTAAAAGAGACATGTCGCCATGCATGAGCGTACTCCACTTCCAATCAAGCATCTATAGCTCTAGTAGAGGCTAACTCCATAGTCTATGACTTTTTATTTGATATTTTAAGTTTTGGGGATGACTACCTAACGAGTCCTAGCTGGAAATGTAGGATGATCCTTACAACACAATTTATCAGTGGTGTGTGATAAAAATATTTAGAGTTTTTGTTAGGGATTTATCCGTACTCTTTATTTTACTTTTGGAATTGTGATAGTGGTGAGAACCACTATTTTTATGGACTATGTTGCATGATGGTACTAGCAAGGATGACCCTTTTTACCTCAAGGTTTATACAAAGTATGGTGTTATCCCTCTTTGACACAAGATATTTTTAAGATGTGAAAGTTGTGCTTGGTTTAGGATTATTTTTGGAATCAGTTCCAAACTCTAGATTTTTCTTAGTGTATATGTGTAACGGTCCTAAGAACAACTCGAAATGATTTTTGGAGGTTGCTTAAAACACTAGGGGTGGTTGAGGGACCGAAAACACCTAGGAATTTGTGAATGTGGCTTGTGTTGATGGCAATTTGACTTTGTGGAATTTTGTGGATGACATTGTGAAGGTGCCCCTGATTAAGGCAACATGACTTTTGTAGGACCAATTAAGACCTTGAACTAAATAAATGATCCCTAAATATGAAATGCAAAATGTGGATGTGAATGCAATGTATGATGTGCAATTTTGTGAAATGTAATGTGAAATGTGGGTGAATGCATTGTTTGGAATGAAGTGTATGCAAGTGAAATGCAATGTTATGAATGAAGTGTATGCAAATAGTTTTGTGTATTAGCCATGTATATATAATAATTAAATCATGCATAGAAGAGTACCCCCATACGAGGAATATCTAAGACTAGTCTTGAAAATCAATACAAATGTGTATTGTCCCATTAATATTGTGAATGGGTACCATGTTTGAGATCCAGTTAGGATAGTCTATGATATTATCTAACTCTTATGTCTTATCTTCATCTATTTCTCTTGGAAAACCTTAGGATTCAAATGTGAAGGTGAAGATGAAGGCGGAGGGGGATGGAGGAATGTAGTTGGCCGAAGCCCTTAACAATTCCTTAGATAGGACAAATTTGAAAAAGGTTGGAGGTGATGAAGTTACTGTCCATATCAATAAAGGCTTATGTCAATTAGAATTTGTTTAGACAGATTGTATGGTTTGTAGAGTGAGGTGAATAAATCAACATGATTCATGTTGACTTATGGGCAAGGTGGACAAGATGGGATGGGATGGATGGAACCTAGAAAATGGTGCTAGGATCTTGGTTAACCTGAACAACAACAAGTAACACAAAACATATTTTATTGAATGGGATATGTAATGCAAAGAAAAACATGTTTTTGATTGATTTTTTGAATTTTTTTTGTGTAGTGGTGATAACCATCGTTTTGAATTATGTACATATGTTACAAGTTGGTTTATGAAATGGCTTAAAGGAATAGATATGGTGGTTCACCAGTAGGGGTGGCTCACTCTTATGGAAGAAGCAAGTGAAATATGGGCTTATGGATGAGGAACATGTTGAGATAAAACTCATCTTGTTCGGTATGGGTAATGATGGGCTCTGATTCTTCTTCAGGTTCATATGAAATTATCGACATAAGCTTGAATTATTCATAGATTTCCTCATCAGAATTATTGGGATGGAGGGCTTCTTCTTCTGAATTGAGGTTAAGCCTTTGTAAGGTTTGTTCAAAATAAGATATGGTAGGAAGTGGGTGGAAACCTAGATCTGAACGATCATGCACCTATTGATATGGAACATTCATAGGTTGATGCACACCCTGTTCATGCAATCCTAGACCATTTCTCTGCCAGTTGATAATGTGGAAATATCGAGACGAAAATCTTGATATGTTTGAAATATTGGCAATTTATGGTTCTTTGGGTTCTTCTATGGGTGTTGGACTTGATGAAGATTAAATTCCCCATATACAAATTTAATGCTATTTGGAGTTGGAACCATATTTAAAGTTGCTCCTATTGCTAAAGGTTGGTCACATGGACGACCGAAAGCCTTAGCACTTGGGATGGTGAGTGGTGTGATGGTGATGTCATAGACCACATATTCACCAGTACCAGGATTGGTGAGGTGGACTTCAAATTTGGATGATATGGGAGGATTGTGGTCAATTGATGGATTAGGAAATGCTGGAAATGAAAGTATCTCATAATCTGTCAATTTGACTTGTGAGACATTAGGTGAAGGAGATGAATTAGATTGGGAAGGCTACAAAATGGATGATGATGAAGTGGATGACAATGATGTTGATGATGTGGATGTATCATGACCACATGTGCATGTAGTCATTGATGATGATGATTAGGGTATGGTGGTTGGTTGAGATTTAGTGATTGGGAGCTCTTCAAGAATGGGATCCTTTGATAAAGAGGTTGGTGGAACGGTGGATGGATTGGATGATGGTGATAGGAAAATATGAGTGGAAGAGAGCATGGACTCGTAAGAATTTAAGATGAGATTGCAATACTTAAACTACTCGATGTCTGTCGATATGCAATGTACCTATCCCTCATGGACATATTTCTAGCATTGACGTAAAATGGAGGGGACACATCTCATTTCCCTCATCCGAGGTCTTCCAAGGAGTACATTGTACGCCATGGATCCTTCAATATGTGGAAAATTGTACGCAATATTTTAGCCCCTACTTAGATGGACAAAACAACAGTGCCAACTATGTAACACAAATCATCGTTGAATGCTTTGACGGTGAAGGATCATTTGGTTTTGTGAGATGGAGGAAGATTCAAATTATGGAGAGAGGATGTGGTGATAATGTTGATAGAAGTATCGGTATCAACAAGGACTCTCTTGAAATATTTCTTGTCAATTAGAGCCATGATATGTGTAGACACCAAAACAGCACCAATATGATTATGTGACGACAAGCACTGATCAAATTGACATACATGCCCCTAGGGCAACCCCTAGAGGTTAAAAGTGGTCCTAACCACTCCCACAATAGTTTTGGAAGGTCAGAGGTCAATTTGGAACCATTCAAACACTCTACTCCCTACTCGTTCCAACCTGGGATGATTACAAATTAGTATTCGTCCCACCCCAGGACGGTTAGCAGCATTCGCTCTAGGGTGGGGTGAATAGCAGGTTTGGCGGGCAAAAGGTCAAACCTTGACAAATGGAAGCTCAAATCCGCCACTCAACTCCACATTCAATGCATGGGAGTGCGAGTAAGCATTTTTGAGCTCAAAGAGGCAGTCATAAAACCCTTAATTAGGGAGGAATATTTTCTCCCCTGACAAGGCATGATGGCCAAGTGGCGCCTCTACATGCCCATTCACAAGAGACCCTTAGGTCTATAAAATGGTGAGTCTTCTCACACAAAAAAAATAATAGATTAGGATAATTTGGAGCAATGGAGTGCTGCCGAATTACATCCTCACCCCTCACTTGTGCTTCTTACATCCTTGATCTCTCTTTTGGAAGGGAGGTTATTGGGTGAACATTGGAAGTGCAATATGAACACAAAACCCAAATATTTGGCCACAATACTCCACCAAATTTGCCTAAAAAACCCCCTAGGATGTTTTGGACCCATCCCAAGTGGATCGGTGCCGAAACCAAGCCCCAAACGACGGGCGTCTTGCCCTCGGGCGCCCTCTGCACTACTGTAGTCCTAATCGCCCCAGCCCGGAGCGATTAGAAATCTATAGTATATTTCCTTAATTTTATTTTTGTATTTTATTTTATGTCTTTCATATATCTTGCCATTCAAATTTCATGCTATTACGATGAGTTTTTATTTGTGTTTTCATTACTTTTCGCTTTCACTAACATATAAGGATCATTTTCGGATACGGGGCGATCGAGTTTGAATCTGCAAAATATGACCTTTCGAGTCATCTCAAAATGCCTCATTTTACCTAAATCCAAATTTATAGGTGTTTTGGAGGCCTCTTTATGGGACATTTAGGAGGTTGCCTTCTGACATTTTATAACAGTCCTAATCGTCCCACCCCGGAGCGATTAGAAATCTACTGATTTCTTGAGTATTCCTTTTGTAGTGTGTTCATAATGGTGTTTGCATGCTTTTGTACAAATTTCATCTTATTCTGACATGTTTTGATTACCATTTTAATTATTTCATGCATGCATTAACCAGAGGCCTTGGGGATTGCATATTTCCCTCCATTCGTAGGTGCTACTAATCATTTGTTGTTTCTTTGAACATAGGATCTTGACACTGGAGGGGAAGCAAGGAACTATGGATGCATTCATGCAAGCAGTGACGACATTTGGCCCACCCATTTCAAATGTGGGCATGCGGAAGATCCCAAAGGGAAGTGTACCATCCGTGGTGTAACAAAGCTATATCTAACACTCATAGCTCCTAAAAATGAAGGAGACATATTGTAAACTGGTCTCAAAGAAAAATTAATAAAAAGAAGGGCTGCACTTTACATTTGCTTTATATCTCATTTCAGTTCATTTTTTTTCCCCTTTTTTATGCACTTTAGTCCTTTGTTTATTTGTAGGACTTAGCGTTTCATATGCTTTTGTTTGCACTGCATCCAGTATGCCTATGGGATTTCGTATCCTCGTGCTTTCAGTGGAAATCATAGTGGGACCCTGTCCCTTGATTTTGGGATCAAATTTAAGATCAAAATTGTGTGTTTTTGCTTTCAGGTGTTAATACTTCAAGTGTTGGACTGCTGCTCGTGCCACCCTATGACGAATACATATTGGAATTCGTGCCACCCTGGGACGAATAAGGAATTCGTCCCACCCCGTGATGAATACGGATCCTGTTCATCCCACCCCCGGGACGATTAGCTCTGCGTGTAGGTTTTGAGTAGAAACTCGGGGGCATCGGTGTGGGCAGAGAAGAGGTAGGTTGTCCGAACACTTTGTAATTTTTTGTCTCTTTTTATGTGATTTTCTATTTCTTTGCTTGCATAGGAAATTTTACTGCATGTTTCCTTTCTTTGCGCAAGTAAAAATAACCACACACACCACGAGATAATCTAAACATCAATGCATTGTTCGTAAAACCCCAACACTTGATCAAGACCAACGGTGGATTTCATCACCACCTTGGCTTGAATTTTGCATACATAACCACGATCTCTTTACTGTTGCTAGACGTAAATCCTAATGAAAGTTGACTAAGTGTAGCTGGGGTGATTCCGAGTGCATGAGGATAAGTCTTCTATGGTAGGTGTCAAAAACAAAGTGATTCTACTTTCGTACCGCCTATGTTCCACGTACTATTATGCTCTCGCGTACCAATAGTTTCCCTCACGTAAGGGCAGGTATATTGAGAGGTTTGGTATAACATCCTGGCGGAATGGTATATTTAATGGATGACCATTTTGGGAGACATAAGAGCCCTCATATTGCATATACACCAAAATTTTCTTTACAAAGCTTTCAAAACAAAAATCAAAACACATCGAACCAGGATCTAGGACACACCTCTAATCTATAAACAAGATACTCACTTCTTTGTTTGTGTGGCTCTGTTGTTTAGTGTAGCATAAAAAATTGTAAAGAATATAAGACCTACATATCTTGTAGAGAGACACCACCATGGTGTACACCCGTAGCCAAGCCCAATCACGGGCAAAAGCTACAAAAAGTGTACAAGGGGGCACAAGTCGCCTCCGCTATAGCCCCAAGGACTTGGTCATACCACCTTGACGGCCTGACCCACAAAATAGTCCACATCATACCATGATGGAATAGGACTATAGAGGCACCCCTTTGAGGGGCACTCCCATTCAACATAGACCCTTTTAGGAGTCCTTACATGTGGCACTCAACATAGATGGGAAGGCTCCCTTAGACACTCGTTATGAGTGGCCACCGCGCGATGAAGCGCTAGAATAGCATAGGGTCCATAATGAGGGGCCACATGATTACATAATTCCTCCTCTACCCCTTATTATTTTCAAAAACAATAGGCCAAATCCAGAACACAAGGCTCTTCAGACAGGGCAAGCCAACTCTACCCACCCCTTTTAGATATACAAAAAGGATCATGAGGAAGACCACTACATTCCTCAAGAGCAATACACAATGAGAAGAACAATGTACTTCCACACCTGCTATTTGTGGGATCACCTACTAAGTCCGAGCCTCGGGTGAATGTCGTTAATATCGACATATGGAAGCAACCTATAGAGATATCAGATCACCATGATCAAGATAGATGTGTAGGGGAGGCATCTAGACCTCCTAGACTCAAGATGATAGAACAAATCGACTTGGCATTTGCCAAACATGTCGTCTGTCAAGCGCAAATCATGTAGCTTGAGCAAGATCAACAATAGTTAGAGCACTTGTACCACATTAGCAAAGAGCACATTTGACGTCAGATAGATGAGTTCCTCCAAAAAACTATGCCTGAGAGGGTCCCAACCCCTCACATGCATAGAGACGAGAGTTGTATGAGGAGACAACCTCTTAGTGCAAGACAAGTCTCCATGACCTTATCAAATGTTACCTCCAAGACCTCCTAGACCTGAGTGGGAGACCACCCCTAGAGCCAATGATGGGCACCCTTCACGGGAACCCACCCATGTTTATAGGTCACGCCCAAGAACTCCTCAAGAAGCCTATGAGGACGAGCAAGAAGATGAGCGGGCTGAAACACCCTACCAAGGTAGGGGGTGCTATTCGGCTACCCCTCCATAGGCCTTAAGTTCCCCGTAATTCACAATGGGAACAAACTAAGGAAGAAGAGATCAAATATTTTGATGCATACAAAGCGCTACTAGAGTGCTTAAAGTCTGTGGAGACCAAGAATTCTAGGCCCCAAAAACCCACTTTATGCTAGCTCCGTGATCACCCTATGCATCCTTCGGTGCTCGCACCCCCATACCACTGAACACTTTAAAATGCCTTAATATTCAATCTTTAGAGGGGAGGAGGATGCCCAAGAGCACGTGACAAGATTCCCGAGCCAATGCTTTGGCATTCAGGACAACGATGCTTTGCTTCTAAGAAAATTTATAACCACGTTCGCAGGCCCTGCCTTGGATTGGTTTACCCAATTTTTGAAGCATAGTATCAGTAACCTGGACCAGCTAGTAGATGCATTCCTCGAACGTTTCACCTTTAATACCAAGAAGAAGGCATCGTTAAGTGACCTAGCTAGCCTCGGGTAGTATGAGGAAGAGACCATGGAGGCTTATGGAAATCGGTGGAGGATGTTGCTTTCAAAGATACCTTACCTCCCTCCCATGGCCGACCTGACCCAAATTTTCTCGAAAAGTTATTTGAGGTCGATCTCTGTGTTATTGCAGCTACAGCAATATTCCACTCTCGAGGAAGCCCTGGTACAAGCCAGAATTATTGAGGAGATCAAGATACAGGATGGTGAGATTGCCAAGCCATGCAAGAAAGAGTGGCCCAAAAATGCCAAAACTAGGTCAACGCAACCCAAATCCACCGCGGTCAATCAGGTTGCTATAAACATACCTAAGCCCGCATAAGCAATACAACCCCCAAAGGCTAATTATTAGGCATTTTTTCTTGATACCTATGAAAAGGAAAATCATAGGCAAGAGAAAAATTAGCAGTGTCACCCTAGGCAATAATTCACACCCTTCACAGAGTCTAAAGACTCCTTGTTTGACTGCTTTTCTGTAGCAAACTTGATAAACTCTGCTAGAAAGTCGACCTCGTAGACCCAAACGCGCCAAAACCCAAGGGCTATAGGGAAGACTTGTCTGTAGATTTCATCAACAGAAAGGACATGACCTTTACGCATGTTGGAAGTTAAAAAGCTTAGTGCAAGACCTAATAGACAACAAGACGCTAGCGGTGGATAATCCCATTGCACCAAACAACCAACATATGGAGGTCTTCAAAGACCCCCTACCTGCCCATTGATGTGTAGGCAAAGACCCTTCAAGTCAATGAGGTGACACCGTAACTTCCCTATGCAGGGGTATGTAGGGATGATAAACATAGTGAATCTGAACAAGAGGTACCCAAGCACAACTACCCCTGCGATGGCTATAGGAGAAGTTCCATCAACGTCACAACCTCAACAACACCCTACACAACCTCCCCCACCTAGACCAGTTGCCACGATTCGGACTAAACTTACCCAAAGTTTAAGGACCACATCGGCTAGGATCTCCATCTACGATCTCATCCAACAATCACCACCCCATAGGGAGGCTCTAATGGAGATATTAAAAGCCATCGAGCTGCATCCCCAAGAAGCAAACTCTTTCAATAACTTTGTGGGACATGTAAAATGATGTACGGAACCGAGTCATCACGTTTAGGGAAGATGAACTGAAATCGATGACTAGTGATATGGTGGATCCACCCCCCGCACGTCATTGCGTGGGTCAACGGTATTCCATTTAAGAGGTGTTGGTGGACACCTGGCTTGTCTAGCAATATAATCACAACAACGGAATTTGAAGCACCTCAATTTGCGCATCTCACATTGTGGCCTCCACCTATACTCTTTGAGCATTCAATGATGCGATATGCTCGACAGTTGGCACAATTTTCCTACCCATCCAAGTGGGACAAAAGACTATTCCTATGTTGTGCCACATACTAGAAGGTGAGATGGCCTACAATATTTTACTTGGGTCGGCCTTGGATCAAGGACATGAAGTGTGTCCCTTCGATAGCCCATCAATGCCTAAAGTACACATATGAAGGGCAAGTGCATGTAGTCCCGATAGACTTAGAGCCCTTCAAGTATTGCAATATGGTGCAACTGATGCCACAATCGACCCTCCCATCGACACATTTGGACTTTCAATTGAATCCATCCAGATAGGGTCTGATTTTGCATACATCCCCACTGTTAAGTCCCTCAAATCCCTATTCGAATCCATCTTCATCGTCTGGTCCTTCACAAACTATGCCACCTATGGTGGCCAAACTAAAGGACAATGGGAAGAAACCCATGGAAGAGGCACCGCCATCAGTCTCAACCATATCTACCGAAGAGGTGCCTAGCCGAATGGAAGTCGAGGCACCTATTTCACCCAACATGGATTGGACTTAGGAAGAACTCCCATTACCTCCCCCCTCAACCACAAATGATCACTATTGAGATGGCAAAGATGGGCCCGGGGGAGTATCTAGTGTAGAACATTGTAGCAACACCCGTGCTTGAGTCCATGTAGGACATGGGGAGACCTTGCCTCCCTCTCGGCACTATTATCCCTTTAGGCTACGCACAAAACCAAACAAGTTTTTTATATGGGGGCCTTGACAATGACATTGAACCTTACCTACAAGAGGAAGAGGACGAAGAACCCTTTGTCGAGAACATCAACTATCTATCCAACCGGGACTTCGCTTTGAAATATCTTGGCCAATGTAATTGGCACAGATATGGGTTGGGCAGATACGAGCAAGGGGTGCGCATTCTTTGTCAACAAATCAGGAGTAGGGTTCAACCACCCTTTGTCCCTTGACATCTTGGTAGAGAACATGCAAGGTCTAGGGATAGGCAACAAGGATGGGTTGGCACAAAACCCATATGCCAATCCTAACACAACGTACACATTAGGGGATTATCTCCCATTGTTAACAACCAACCTTGTTGACCTCAACAACCCTTTCCCTTCGATCATGAAAGGAGAAATTTTGAGGACTCGCCTACAAGATGGATATAGACAAGGTCAATAAGGTTAAATCATGAGGATACGGAAGCAAAAAGGAAAGCGAAGATGCGATGCAAATTGAACTTAGACTTAACGCTAAATCCTACAAATTGAAAGCAAATGAAAAGAGGGAAAGCATGAGCGAATAAAAAATTTAAACAAAAGCCAATAAAGAAGACAGCCCTTTTTATTTATGTATTTCACAACTCGGTTACAATGGGCATCCTCCCTTTTCAGGGGCTAGGAGCGTTAAATACATGCGTTCTTGTTACATCCATGGATTCCCTTCCTTCTTTCGCGTGCCCACATGTAAAATGGCTGGACCAAACATCGTCGCCACTTGCGTTGATGAGTATTGAATCCTTTATGCTCCTCCAATGTCCAGACACTATGTTCAAAGGAACAAGAAACAGTCAGTAGCACCAGCGAATAAAGTAAAGCATGCAATCCCCAAGCCTATGATAAGTGAATGAGAAAAGTGAATTAAACTACAACTAAAATGAATCCAAATGCTCTAAAAATTGGATAGGGGCATCAAGACATCACCATGAGGGCACTTAAAAAAGAATAGTCAAGAAATTCCTCACCAATTTGAATTCGCTTCGGGGCAGGACGAATTTACCTGCAATAAAATGCCGAAAAGGTATTGTTCCAAATGTCCTACCTAGGAAGCTCCAAAAGACCTGCAAACTTGGGGTTAGCTAATTGGGGGTATTTTGGGAAGACCTAGATGGTTAGATTTTCCCAATTTGGCCTCCATCAATAGGAATTTGATGATGATACCTACAAGTTAGTAAAGGCGAATGAAGATAAAAACATGATCAAAATTGCTCGAAACAAGATGAAATTTGAATGATAACCTACCTAAGCAGCATAAAATTGAATGAAAAAATGAAAGAAATCAAATATTCCATATATTTACAATCACTCCGAAGAGGGGCGATTAGGACTGTAGCAGTGTGTGAGGGGGCGCCCGGAGGTAGGCCACCCGCTGTTCGGGTCTTGATTTCGGCACCAATCCACTTGGGATGGGTCCAAAATATCTTGTGGGGTATTGTCAAAAATTTGGGTGGGATATTGTGGCCAAATTTTAGGTTTGGTTCCAGATTTGTGTTTCGAATAACCACCCTATGACCTCTTCTCCAAAAGAGATCAAGGATGTGAAAGACACAACTCAAAAGGGTGTGGGTGTGAAAGTAAAATGACAGCACTTCGTTACTCCAAAATGCTCCTTTTTCCTCTTTTTATGGGGTGAGGAAACTCACCAATTTATAGACCTGGAGGTCTCTTGAATTGGGCATGCAGAGGCGCCACTTGGCAATCATGCCTTCCTAGGGGGAAGGAGATTCCTCTCTGATTAGGGAATTCATGACTGCCCTTGTAACAGCCCCTAATGCTTGAAAATGCTAACCCACACTCTCATGCAATGAAGGAAGCATTAAATGGTGGATCTGAGCTACCATTTGTCAAGATTTGAATTTTTGCCTGCCAAACCTGCAATTTGCCCCACCCTGGAGAGAATTTGGAATTTGTCCTGGGGTGGGGCGAATCCCAGTTTGAATTCATCCCTGGGTGGGACATATATTGAGCAAAGTGCATGAAGGTGCCAAATTGATTTTTGACCTTTCAAAACTGCTGTGAGAGTGGTTAGGACCACTGTTTAACCTCTGGGGGTTGCCCTTGGGGCTGTGTGTGTCAATGCAATCAGTGTTTGCAGTCACATAATCAGATTGGTCTTGTTTTGGTGTCTATAGATGCCCCTTTTTGGGATGCGCTATGCAGGGTGCAGCGCCAAGAAAAAATAGATAACCAAAGCACTAATGATTAGGGTTTCTTGGTAACCTAACCAAATTTTGATGCCCCAAGTATGGAAAAGGCATGCATTCTTGAATCCTTGCTTCTGACGAGCGAAGGAACTTAATTCAAGTGTTAACATTTTTCGGTGAGTGTTACTTGATATTGGACATTGATCAGTCATGAATAGGCAAAGGGCACAACCTTTTGTCTGTGGGAACCTAGAGTTCATGATTCACGAATGCCAAGTGATTGATCAGTTTGTGATTATTGCTTGTTTACTACCCCAAGCAGGAGCGTGATTGTATTTGTCAATGATTCTTTGAATGCATGTCATTTTCCTTAATTGTGTGTGTATTTGTTGATTGGTGACTAAGTGTGACTACCCCCTCAAGTGACGAATCGATGAGGAAATGACCTTCATGAGAAAAGCGACGAGTCGCTTGACCCAAGATGACTTGTGCAAGGGTGCCTTCAGATGTTTAGCGCTACATGTGTGTGCAGTTTTTCGACATTTAGACCTATTTTTGGTGGGTGCTAACCCTTTTGGTGACGCATTTCGGAGCTAAAATTGGCAAAAATTCGTTCTCCTGTGGAGCGGTCCGGCTATGGTAGCCTTCTTAGGGAGTAGGATAGTGAAAATTTGTGGCCCTAATGTCTGTTTTGGATGCCAAGAATTTTAGGCGCCAAGGCGCCTTCGTTCGGCCATGTTATTGCTATTTTTGGTTGGATTTTGACCCTTTTGGTGATGCCGCTTGAGGATGAAATTCTTGAAAATTTGTCCTCCCGTGGAGTGGTCCAGCTATGGTAGCCTTTAGGGAGGAGGATAGTGAGGATTTGTGACCCCGACGTCCATTTTGCATGCCCGGGATGTCAAGTGCAAAAGCACTTTCATCGGGCAAGTTTATTAGTTGTTTTGGTGCATTTTTATTCATTTTTTTGTTGTTTTTGAAATTTTTGCCCTGAATTCATTCTTGGGTGGGACGAATCCTAGCGTAGTATTCATCCCAAGGTGGTACGAGCACTAACTAGAGCACTCATCCCAAGGAGGAATGAATATAAGCTCAAAAAGCCTATTTAAAGGCCAAAACTAGGGTTTGGGCTCATTTGCATTCGAATTTTCTTGCGATTTGGAGCTCCTATCACATTGATCCTACGTGATCATGGTGGTCGATGCCCTAGGCTTGGGGTTTTTGATTTTTGGCTTTTTGAGGGGTCATATGACCAAATATTGTAGCCTGCAGGCATTTTTGATGATATATATACAGATGATTGTATTTTTGTTACACATGTGTCGTGATTTGATGTTATGCCTAATGATTGATGAATGTGTATGTATGCATGTTGATTTATATTGATGGATGCATGTGTTATGATGAATGCAAATGTTTCTTAATTTATATGATATGGAAATGAATGAATTAAATTTGTGATCTTGGGCGGTGGCACCATAGAATGTTCAGAACTGATGGCTTTTTATCTTAGGCGATTGTTGTGGTAAATTACTGTTCATGTATGCATGCTATTTTTTGTATTTTCTGATGGTGAAGCGAGGATGGAGGATAGCATAGTTGGTTTAGAATGTAGTTAGGTTTTTTGAGACTCGAATGTTTTAACTAACTATCCAAAATTGTATTTTATCTTACAAGAATTTTGAACAAGGTATGGATCCGACTTGTCTTTGACCAAGTTATTTTACATCACTGTGTGTGCAATTGAGTTCGTTTATGTGGTATTGGTTAGGCTACCACCAGTGTCAGATAGGCTGTCAACCAAACCTATACTGAGGATCACCTAATTAGCCCCACTAACTCCTTTTTTGTATTTAGTCAGATTAATCTACAGTGCGATCTAGGATACCATAAGCTAGCTCATCCACATGCAAACATTGATCTGCACACAAGTTAATGCGATAGATATATTGTCATGCGGGAGGTTTGCCACGAGTGACCGATAGGCTATCAACCAAACTGGTATTGAGGTTTATCTCATGACCCTATGAATGCTGGGAATTCCAAGGATTCAAGTTCGACTCCCTGCTTTTCTTTAATTGTATTGGGATACTTGCTCTGTTGTAGTGATAAAAATCACTATTTATTTTTGTTATTTTTTTATTTTGAGCAATGGATTTGAATAATGAGTGATGAGGATCACTATTGTTTGTGCCTTTTGATGTATGCACTTTGGTTATGATGTCAAATTTTTGGAGTTTTGACGTTTGCAAATTTTTAGGATGTTTGCAACTGTTTGAGAACTTGGGATTCGTAGGGAATTGGGTAGGGAAGATTCTTGTCATTTTGCCAACTCTTAGCATTCTTGGGGTCATTCGCATAGGGGGATGAGCAAAATAACCATTTCACTTATGGTGACCTGGATGCGCTTTGCAGGTTTCATCTTTCGTTCACACAACTTGGGAATTTTTATATGTTTTAATTTGTGTTGGGGTGCCACGTAACAAGGTGTGATCCAATTAGAAATCTACCTTTTTAAAATCTGTCTGACTTTGTACAGTATTTGGCTGAAAAGCTATTGACAGCTGAAATGATGAAAACTCTTGATACATTAAAATTCAACTGACTATAGTATCGCAAAAGTATGTGAATGGCATTTATTTGTGATGTACTATTTATAAAGCAGAAAAATATGGAACAAGATGGATTTGCCAAGTAATTATAGTCTATGGTGCCCTAACTTCGATGCCCACAAATATGCAATGTATGTGTGTGATGCCTAATGCAACTATATGTTTTTTTTTGATGGATTGATTTTTATGAGTATGAAGATGAGATGCAAAAAGAGCTCTTTCTTTTTGTGATGATTTTGAGCATGCATAGAAATGAGATGCAAATTTTTTTGTTATGTGTGGTGATTTCATTGTTTTTTTTTTTTTTTCTTATTTTTGACCAAGCAATTATGGGAATCCTTGGAGCTTTTGGTTTGACCAAAGGGGTAATGGGCACCTTTGGGGCATTTTTGGGATGACCAAGCGATTATGGGAATCCTTGGAGCCTTTTGGGATGACCAAGCGATTATGGGAATCCTTGGAGCCTTTTGGGATGACCAAGCGATTATGGGAATCCTTGGAGCCTTTTGGGATGACCAAGCCATTATGGGAATCCTTGGAGCCTTTTGGGATGACCAAGCGATTATGGGAATCCTTGGAGCCTTTTGGGATGACCAAGCCATTATGGGAATCCTTGGAGCCTTTTGGGATGACCAAGCGATTATGGGAATCCTTGGAGCCTTTTGGTTGGGCTGTGGCTCTTCTAGATATGGAATGGCCAAAATTTGGCTGATGTTCAAGGGTTCTAGTTCCTTGATTCCATTAAGAGAGGCTAGGTGGTATGTTCCAGGTCCTATTTTACTATCAATTACATAGGGGCCTAACTAGTTTGTCGTGAACTTGTCCCGTAGATGGGGCGGCAAGCTAGAGTTCTATTGGTTCTCTTTTAAGACCAAGTCACCAACCTGAAAGCCCCTCAGGTGAAATTTCATGTTGTATGCTTTCTTCAGTCGCTCTTAATAGATACATAAATGCTCGAGAGCATTAACGCATCATTCATCGAGCAATGTAAGCTGGTCTAACCGGGCCTGCTGCACAGTGTCATCATCGATGAAATCTTGCATTGAAATACACAAGGAAGGAATCTCCAACTTGAGAGGCATGACAGCCTTAGAGCCATACATGAGCGAAAATGGAGTTGCCCCAATGGTTGTCCGAATTCTAGTGCAATAAGCCCAAAGGGCAAGTGGGATTTGAATGTGCCAATCCTTATGACTATCTGTGACTGTATTTTTGAGGATGGCAACTAGCATTTTGTTTGATGCCTCTGCTTGCCCATTTGCCTGTGGATAATAGGGTGTTGAAAATCTATGCTAAATTTTCTACTTTGTGGTCAAAGCACACACATCTTTGTTCTTGAATGACGTCCCATTATCCGAGATGATCTTGGATGGAATACCAAAATGACATATGATGTTATGCAAAATGAACTCCACAATGCGGGTTCCTATCATAGAGGTAAGCGAAACTGCTTCCACCCACTTGGTGAAATACTTTGTGGCCGTTATGATGAACGTGTGATGACCTGATGATGTAGGGGAGATCTTTTTGATTATATCTAAGCCCCACTATGAAAATGGCCAAGCTGGATCGACTGTAAGGCCTAGGAAGGTACATGTGTCAAATTAGCATGATGTTGACACTTCACGCACTTCCTTACATACGCACAACAATATCGCTCTAAATATGGCTAATAATAGCCCATGCGGAGAATGCGCTTGGCGATAGCCATACCACTGAAGTGGCCACCACATGTACCATTGTGCACTTGGGCGATCACCCAAGTGGACTCTTGCTGGTCCAAACACCGAAGGAGGATCCCTTCATAGTTACGACAGTATAAAATGTCTCCTAACAAGACATGCTTTGCCACTTTCTGCTTGAATGCTCATTTTGCGGCATGTGTCAATCCAAGTGGAAGGTTACCTAACTTGAGGTAGTCCTTGATGGGTGAATACCAATCCTACTGATCAAAAACCTCGATGGTACGAATAGCCAATCCCTCTTGAAGTCCATCCCCAGCAAAAGTTGAGCGGGAGAGAACTTGTAAGAATAGCGGTGTGTTGCTATTAAGGGGAGTAGGGGAGAACAAGGACCCCTAGTTGGCGTGTTTCAAATGATCGTGGATTCAAGAGAACCTATCCTAAGGTGGTTCAATCTAGATCATGTGGATTCCTGGAATCAAGTTAGAGCTTGCACGCTCCATCACAGATTGCGATAGTGTTTTGACTTGAATGGTTGTCATATCACCAAAAATGTCTTGCGAGATTAGTGACCCCAGGGAGGCCATAGTGTTCGCAAAATGATTTGATGATCGAGGGAGTGCCTCAATGTTGTACCATTCAAGCTTTGCTGAGAATTTGTCGATAAGAGCTTTGTATGCCTATAGAACTAGGCATTTACACTGGAATACCCCTTTGACTTGATTGACAATTAGCAGCGAATCACCAAAGATGTTCAATCGCTTGATGTTCATGGTGATTGTTGTTTGAAGACCTATGACCAAGGATTCATATTCTACATTATTTTTGGTGCATGGGAAGTTTAATTTAAATGACAGAGGCATTGGAGCCCCTTGCGGTGTGAAGAATACAATTCTCGCACTGCCTCCTTGCTCACATTTAGAACCATCAAAAAATAGGGTTATGTTGACCTGTGACTCAGGATCATCTGAATCTGGCGATTCTGAGACATGGAAGACCCCATCATCGGGTAGTTCTATGACCAGAGGCTGATCATCTCCAAGAGGAGCCTCTGCTAATTGATCGGTTATGACCTATCCTTTGATGGATTTCTGTCCAATAAACTCTATGTCAAATTCCATCAACAACATGATCCATTTCACTGTGTGGCTACTATGATAAGTACGACTCATCATGTACCGTAATGGATTCTCCTTAGACACAACATACGTAGTGTTTCTCAGCATGCAGTGGCATAGCTTTTTGGTAGCAAACACCACTGCCAAGTAGAGTTCTCGACGTATACATAGTTAAGTTCATAACTGACCAGGGTGTGGCTAAGATAGTAAGTAGCCTGTTCTTTGTGAAGTTCATTTTTTTATGCTAGCATGGCGCCCAGTGCCACCTCAGTAGCTGAGATGTACAAGTAGAATGACACTCCTGGTCTAGGTGGTGCCAATACTAGCGACAAAGCCAAGTATCATTTAATGTCATCAAAGGCTGACTAGCACTCATCATCCCAGTGAAATGCTACCCCCTTGTGCAATAATTTGTTCATGGGTCGGAACTTGTCAGATAGTTGTGCTATGAATCGCTTGATTGATGCGACCTTTCCCTACAGGCTTTTGAGCTGCTTGATGGTAGTTAGGGGAATCATTTCAAGGATTGCCTTGACTTTATTTGGGCCCACCTCGATGCCTCACTTTGAGACTATGAAACCCAAGAGTTTTCTAGATGTGATGCCAAATACACACTTCTTGGGATTCAATCTGACTTTATGTTCCATGAGGTGATCGAGGATCTTGCTTAAGTCATTGATATGATCTGGGCAAAAAAGAGATTTGGCCAACAAATCATCCATGTAATCTTCCAAATTTTTATGCATGTAATCATAGAAAATGTACGTCATGGCACGTTGGTAGGTGGCGCCAGCATTTTTAAGGCCAAAAGGCATGACCTTATAACAAAATGTCCCCCAAGGCATTGTAAATGCCATTTTTAGTTGGTCCTCAAGATTGATATGAATCTAATTGTATCCCGAGAAACCATCCATGAGGGATAGCATTTTGTGACCTACTGTAGCGTCTACCAATGCATCGATGCTTGGCAAGGGGAAATCATCCTTAGGACACGCTTTGTTTAGATCTCAAAAATTAGTGCATATGTGAATCCTCCCGTTGGGCTTTTTGACGGGCACCATGTTGGACAGCCATGGCAGATAATCCAAACAGATGACAAACTGTGCATCCAACAACTTTTGCAATTCGTCTTTGACCATAAAGGCCACTGTTGGGTGCATCTTGCATAGTTTTTGCTTAACTAGCTTGATTGTCGGATCAAGCGTTATATTATGCATGAATAGTTATGGATCTAGCCCCAGCATGTCTCTATATGACCATGAAAAAACCTCCTTCTTCTCTTTGAGAAGGGTAATGTAGTCGGCTTGCTCTTCGGGGGATAAGCTTACCTGACTTGATAATCGTGGATTGATTGGATCCGAGCCGATGTCTACGTCGGTCATCTCCTCGAGCGACATGTGGGATCCATCCTCCAGGTTGGTGTGGAGCTGGGATCAAATGGATATCATTTGCTAAGTTTAGATCCACGTTGGGGAACCTCGGGTTCCTCTTGACATGGAAGATATCCACGAGTTTACCCTGGGATTAAATGAAGCATTTTACCGAAAGGCCAGTACTCTGACAGGGATGGAGGTGAATTGACACGATCCCAGTCTATGGCATCTATATCTAGATGCAATGATCGTGCTGGATTGGTAAGATTGTATATGGGGGCGATTAAGTCAATGGAGATCATGTTGATCAAATGATTTTGGTCTCCATTACCATGGGTGTGGTGATTTGAACATTCTAGATGATTCTTGTACTCTGGATCTGGCTCTATAGGGATTGGCACAAATGGATCGGCCCTATGTGCTGATAGGAGGATAGGGTCTACCCTTGGCACTGATATCACTCTAGGGTCTCGGGGTGGAAGGTGCTCTTCGTATACCTAGAGTGGCAGATCCAACACTTGGTCCCACCCCGTTGGGTCTATGTACCACTCATGCCCTAGTACTATGTTCATCTGTTCAAATATGTCATTAATCTCTAAGGGGTATCAATGCTGCATCTGTCACATGTGATTAAGATATGTCATTTATGTTTCTTCTTCATAATCACTATCGAAGATCCAAAATCCCTCGTTGGATTTGACAATTGTTTGAGGCATTATAGGCTCATCTTGCTCAAGCAAATTAATCTGGCCACATTGTGGTTGTTCCAATCTCCATGGGGGGACCTGATTCTCTTGACGCGGCACTGGCTCGATTGGAGCCTCTAGAGGGAACATTGTCAAGAGGCTCTCTTGATAGTCATCCATGGGGATCACTTGAGAGTGATTACTATATGATTCGAATGGGTCATATGATGTTGTTCATACTCTGATTTGTCCTCCGAAGATCCCTCTTGACACTTTCTATAACCTCATTGAAAGTGAGTCCCCAAAATTTCACGCCTCTCTAGAAAATGGAAAGGATTATTGAAGTTAACAAGGGTGGTTGTTGACCATGGGAGGTAATCCCCCAACTTATACGTTGTGTTAGGGTTGGCATAAGGATTTAATGCCAATCCACCCTTGTTGCCTATCCCTAGGCCGTGCATGTTCTCTACCAATATGTCCAAGGGTAGGGGGTGGTTGAACCCCACACCTGACTTGTCATAAGGCATTTGGTATCTTGGCTAGCAAAGGACACGCACTCCTTGATCATACCTGCCTAGCCCATATCCATGCCAATTGCATTGGCCAAGATATCTCAGAGCGAAGTCCGGGTTATACAAATAGTTGACATCTTCTACAAAGGGCTCTTCATCTTCATCCTCTTGCATGCATGGCTCCGTACCATGATCAAGGCCCCCATACATGAAATTGGTCTAGTTTTGCGGGAAACCTAATGGAACAATTGTACCAATGGGGAGGCGAGGTATCCCCATGTCTTGCATGGACTCTAGTGCGGGCGTTGCTACAACATTCTGCACCAGATACTCCCCCAGGCCCATGTTGGCCATTTCAATAGTGATTATTGGCGATTAAGGGGGAGGGAACAGAAGCTCTTCCTGAATCCACTCCATGTTGGGTGAACTAGGAGCCTCAACTTCCATTGTGCTAGGCCTCTCTTCGGTAGAGATGGTTGATACCATTGGTAGCACCTCTTCTAGGGGTTGAGCCTCTTCCAAAGTTGTCTTCCCTTTGTCCTTCTGTTTGGCCACAATAGGTGGCATCGTTGGTGAAGGACCAGACGTTGAAGATGTACCTGGTTGGGGTTTTGATGTATTTATCACCAGGGATGCTTGCAAAATTGGACCTTGTCTAGATGGATTTAGCTAAAAATCCAAATGCGTCGATGGAAGGGTCGATTGCGACATCAACTGCACCGCATTGCAATATTTGAAGGGTTCCAAGTCCGTTGGGACTACATGTACTTCCCCTTCAAATGTATACTTCAAACACTGATGAGCTATCGAAGGGACACACTTCATGTCCCTGATCCATGGTCGCACCAACAAGATGTTATAAGCCATATCACCTTCCAAAATATGGCACAATGAAGGTATTGTATTTTGTCCTACTTGAATGGGTAGGACAATTGTGCCAACTATCGAGCATATTGCATCATTGAATGCTCGTAGTGTATAGGTGGAATCCGTGATGTGAGAGGCTGACAACTTCAGATGTTTCAATGCTATTGTGGTAATGATGTTACTAGATGAGCCAGTGTCTACTAACACCCTCTTATACGAGATCCTGTTGACCTACGTGATAACGTGCAGGGGTGGATCTGCCATGTCGCCAGACACTGATTTCACCTCGTCTTCTCAGAAGTTGTTAAAGGAATTCACTTCATGGGGCTGCAACTCGATGGCATTTAATATCTCCATGAGAGCCTCCCGATGGGGTGTTGATTGTTGTATAAGCTCATATATGGAGAGCCTAGCTGACATGGTCCTTAGACTCTGCGTGAGTTTGGTCTGAATCATGGCCACAGGTCTAGGTGGAGGGGGTTGCATAGGGTGCTATTGAGGTTGTGATGTCAATGGAACCTCTCTTGTAGCTGCCTCGGGGGCAACTCCTGGGTATCCCTTGTTCCTAGTCACTATGCTTATCATTCCTACATACCCTTGCATGGGGCAATTCTGTTGAACCTCATTGACTTGAAGGGATTTTGCCTATGCCTCATGGGTAGGCAAGGGGTCTCTAAAGACTCCCATCTGTTGGTTGTTTGGCGCTACGGGGTTATCCACTACCAATGTCTTATTGTCAATTAGGTCTTGTATCAAACCTTTGAACTTCCAACATGCATTCAAGTCATGTCCCCTCCACTTGTGGAACCTACAATACAAGTCCTCCCGATATCCCTTAGGCTTCAGCGCATTGGGATCTATGGTTTGAATCTCTGGAAGGTTGATCAATTTTGCCACTGTCAAAAGGTCAAATAGGGAGTCTCTAGACTCTGTATAAGGTGTGTATTTTTGCCTAGGGCAACGCTGCTGATTTTGCTCCTGCTTCTAGTTTTCTCTTTCATAATTGTTAGGATGCACCGCCTGATAGTTAGCCTTTTGAGGCTGTATTTCTTGTACAGGCTTAGGGATATTTATGGCAACTTGATTTATCGTAGCGGGTTTTTATTGTGTAGTCCCTATTTTTGTGTTCTTGTTCCATTCTTTCTTCTTAGGTTTGGCAATCTCGCCATCCTGTATCTTGATCTCTTCGATGATCCTAGCCTACGCCAGAGCTTCCTCTAAGGTGGCATATTGCTACAGCTGCAATAGCACAAAGATCGATCTCAAACAGCTTCTTGTGAACATTTGTGTAAGGTCGAACATAGGAGGGAGGTAGGGTAGTTTGGAAAGTAGAGTCCTCCATCGATTCCCGTAGGCTGCCATAGTTTCTTCCTCATACTGCCTGAGGCTGACCAGGTTGCTTAGTGATGCCTTCTTCTTGGTGTTGAAGGTGAAGCATTTGAGGAACACGTCCACTAACTGATCCAAGTTGCTGATGTTGTGCTTCGGCAATTGGGTGAACCAATCCATGGCAGGGCATGCGAATGTGGTTATAAATATCCTTAGAAACAACGCATCATTGTCCTAAATGCCAAAGCATTGGCTCAAGAATCTAGTCACATGCTCTTGGGCATCCTCTTCACCCTTGAAGATTTCCAAATGAGGCAACTTAAAGTTTTTTGGGTAAGGGGGTACAGGCACTGACGGATGCATAGGATGACTACGGAGTTGGCGTAACGTGGGATTTTGAGGCCCAGAAGCTTTGGTTTCCATAGACTCCAAATGCTCTAAAAGTGCTTTGTATGCATCGGAAGACTTAATCTCTTCCTCTTTAGTTTGCTCCCGTTGTGGGTTGTGGGAGAATTGAGGCCTATGGAGGGGTGGTCGAATACTAGCCCCTCTGCCTTGATAGGGTGTTTCGGCCCACTCCTTTTCTTGTTCGTACTCCTCATAAGCTTCTCGAGTAGTCTTTGGGTGAGACCTATGACCCTGAGTGGGTCCTCACAGAGGGATCCCATCATTGTTCCAGGGAGTGGCCTCCCGTTCAAGTCTAGGAGGTCTTGGAGGCAGCCCTTGGTAAGGTCATGGGGAATTGTCTCATACCAAGGGATTGTGACTCTCGTATGGTTTTGCCCTTTGGGTGCAAGGGGGTGGAAGCCTCTCAGGTACTGTGTTATGGAGTAGCTCATCTGCTTGGCACTAAATGCACTCCTTTCTAAGGCAGTATAGATGCTCTAGCTACTGTTGATCTTGCTAAAGCTACGTAATCTGTGCTTGGCGGGCGGCATGTCTGGCGACTGCCAAGTCGATATGTTCTTCCATCTTGAGCCTAGGAGGCCTATATGCCTCTCCTACACATTTACCTCGGTCATGGTGATCCGAGATCTCTATAGGTCGCTTCCCCCTATCGAGGTTGGTGACATTCACTTGAGGCTCTGGACCCGAAAGATGATTTTGGTAAATAGCAGGTGCAGAGGCACATTTCTCCCACACTATATATTTCTCTTGAGGAAAGTAGGGGTCTTCCTCATTTTCCCTTTCATAAGTATGAAAGGGGCGAGTAGATTTGGCTCGCCCTGCCAGAGGAGCCTTGTGCTCTAGATTTGTCTTACTATTTTTGACAATGATATGGTTCAATGGAGGGATGACATAATCCTGTAGCCTCTCCTCATGGACCCTATGGTCCAGCGCTTCATCGCGTGGTGGCCACTCATATCGAGCTTCTAAGGGAGCTTTCCCATTTATATTAAGTGCCACGTGTAAGCACTCCTCCTAGAAGGGTCTATGCTGGATGGGGGTGCCCCTTGGAGGGGTGCCTCTATAGTCCCATTCTGAAATGGCACGATATGGGCTCTCTTGTGGGCCTAGACGCCAAGGTAGAATGACCAAGTCCTTGGGACTATAGCGGAGGTGACTTGTGCCCCCTTGTACACTCTCTGCACCTTTCGCCCTTGCTTGGGCTTGGCTATGAGTGTACACCATGGTGGTGCTTTCCTACAAGATGCATAGGTTTTTTTTTTTTTTTTATGCTACACTAAACAGAGAAGATCACACACGCAAAGCAATGATTATCTTGTTTAAATATTAAAGGTGTGCTCTAAACCTGGTTTAGTGTGTTTTGATTTTTTTTTGAAATCTTTTTGTAAATAATGTTTAAATGCAAAATGATGGCTCTTGTGACTCCCAAAAATGGTCGCCCCTTTGATATACCATTGCCAGGCCGATATACCAACCTCTCTATATACCCGCCCTTACGTGAGGGGAACTATAGGTACGTGAGAGCATATGGTACGTGGAACGTAGGCGGTACGAAAGGGGGATCACCCTATTTTTGACACCTACAATAGAAGACTTATCCTCATGCGCTGGTAATCACCCCAGATACACTCGATCAGTTTTCATCAGGATTTATGTCTAGCAACAGTAGCGATCGGGGTTTATGAATGCAAGATTCAAGCCAAGGTGGTGATGAAATATATCATTGGTCTTGATCAAGGGCTGGGGTTTTACAACCAGCTCCTTGGTGTTTACGTTGCCACGTGATGTGTGGGGTTCTTTTTATTTTGCATGAAAGAAAATAAACATGCAGCAAACTTTTCCTAAGCACGCAAAAATAAACCAGGAAAATAGAAAATGATAGGACAAGTTCAGGACCCTTACCTCTTCTCTGACCAAACCGGCTGGTTCTGAGTTTTTGTACTAAAAATGTATAGACATAGATTCATCCCGGGAAGAAATGAATTACAGGACTGAATTCATCACAGGGTGGGGCGGATTCCCATTTGTCCCTGGGTAGGACGAATTCCAGCTCTGTATTCGCCTTATGATGGAACAAAAAGCAGTCCAACGTCTAAAAAATTGGTACCTGCAAGCAAAAAAACCAAGTTTTTGATCAGATATCTGATCTTAAAAATAGAGGACAAGGTCCCACCGTGATTTCCATTGAAAGCACGAGGATATGGAAGCAAAAAGGAAAGCGAATATGCGATGCAAATTGAACTTAGATTTAACGCTAAATCCTACAAATTGAAAGCGAATGAAAAGAATGAGCGAATCAAAAATTTAAACAAAAGCCAATAAATAAGACAACATTTTTTATTTATGTATTTCACAACTTGGTTACAATGTGCATCCTCCCTTTTTAGGGGCTAGGAGCATTAAATACATGCGTTCTTGTTACATCCATGGATGCCCTTCCTTCCTCTGCGTACCCACATGTAAAATGGGTGGAACAAACATCACTGCCACTTGTGTTGATGATTCTTGACTCATTTATGCTACTTCGATGTCCATAACCTACGTTCAAAGTAACAAGAAACAGTCAGTAGCACCTGCGGATAAAGTAAAGCATGCAATCCCCAAGCCTACGATAAGTGAATGAGAAAAGTGAATTAAACTACGACTAAAATGAATCCAAATGCTCTAAAAATTGGATAGGGGTATCAAGACATCATTAGGAGGGCACTGAAAAAATAATAGTTGGGAAATTCCTCATATATTTGAATTCACTCCGGGGCGGGACGAATTTACTTGCAACAAA
This sequence comes from Wollemia nobilis, assembly GCA_028583015.1. Classification (NCBI taxonomy): domain Eukaryota; kingdom Viridiplantae; phylum Streptophyta; class Pinopsida; order Araucariales; family Araucariaceae; genus Wollemia; species Wollemia nobilis. Next base: position 27,714 of record JAQPPZ010011748.1, read on the forward strand.
ATGCTGAAAATGTACTGTTCCAAATGTCCTGCCTAGGAAGCTCCAAAAGACCTAAAAACTTGGGGTTAGCTAATTGGGGGTATTTTGGGAAGACCTAGATGGTCAGATTTTCCTAATTTGGCATTCGTCAACAAGAATTTTATGATGCTACCTGCAAGTTAGTAAAGGAGAACGAAGATAGAAACATGATCAAAATTGCTTGAAACAAGATGAAATTTGAATGATAACCTACCTAAGAAACATAGAATTGAATGCAAAAATGAAATAAAGAAAATCTGCCATAGATTTCCAATCACTCCGAAGAGGGGTGATTAGGACTGTAGCAGTGCAGGAGGGGGCACCCGGAGGCAGGCCACCCACTGTTCAGGTCTTGATTTCGGAACCATTCCACTTGGGATGGGTCCAAAATCTCTTGTGGGGTATTTTCAACAAATTGGGTGGGATATTGTGGCCAAATTTTGGGTTTGGTTCCAGATTTGTGCTTCCAATAACCACCCTATGACCTCTTCTCCAAAAGAGATCAAGGATGTGAAAGACACAACTCAAAAGGGTGTGGGTGTGAAAGTAAAATGACAACACTTCATTGCTCCAAAATGCTCATTTTTCCTCTTTTTATGGGGTGAGGAAACTCACCAATTTATAGACCTAGAGGTCTCTTGAATTGGGCATGCAGAGGCGCCACTTGGAAATCATGCCTTCCTATGGGGAAGGAGATTTCTCTCTGATTAGGGACTTCATGGCTACCCTTGTAACAACCCCTAATGCTTGAAAATTCTCACCCACACTCCTATGCAATGAAGGAAGCATTAAGTGGTGGATCTGAGCTGCCATTTGTCAAGATTTGAATTTTTGCCTGTCAAACCTAAAATTTGCCCCACCCTGGAGCGAATTTGGAATTCATCCCAGGGTGGGATAAATCCCAGTTTGAATTTGTCCCTGGGTGGGACAGATATTGAGCAAAGTTCTTTAAGGTGCCAAATTGATTTTTGACCTTCCAAAACTGTTGTGAGAGTGGTTAGGACCACTATTTAACCTCTGGAGGTTGCCCTTGGGGCTGTGTGTGTCAATGCAATTAGTGTTTGCAGTCACATAATCAAATTGGTGCTATTTTGGTGTCTACAGAAGGATATTTAGAAGACGAGTTAGAGTATGAGGTAGCACCTTAGGACCCTTTCTAGTCTGATAGAAATCACTCGCAAGTGACACCCATAGATGATTACCAGGAGGACTTCGTGGGGATGTTCCCCTTGAATTCTCCAATCAAGCAAATGCCACCTTAAGAGAATCAGGCCCTCCCATAGAGAGCGGAACAACCCCAATGGGACCAATTTAACTTGCTCTAGCGAAAACGAGCCTCACATACCACAAACAAGCCGTCGAAGCCAATGAAGGCCTATGGATATCTGAATAGCGATTATGAAGATGAGACTAAGATGGCATATCTCAATCATATACGACAATAGCAATATCCCATGGGCATTGAAGACATGTTTGAACATCTAAACATGGGGACAAGGCATAGGTGGCACCTAAACCAAGCATAGTTGGACCAACTATTACATCCACCACTTCAAGCATACAGAGAGCACCCCTCCACCTAGAGACCTTATAGAGCCATCGGTGCCAAGGGTAGACCTTGTACTTTTATTTGCACATAAGGCCAATCCATTTGTGCCAATACCCACAGAGCTAGATTCGGAGCACAAAGATCACCAAGGATGTCCGAGTCACCACTACGTGGTAATGGAGACCAAATTCACTTCATCAACATGATATCCATTGACTTAACTACCCCCATATGCAATCAATAGATCCAGCACGACCATTGTATCTAAACCTAGATGCCATAGACTAGGATCACGGTAACTCTCCACCATCCCCATCCATATTATTGGCCTTGTGGTGAGATGCTTCATTTCACCCCAAGACCAACTTAGGATATCTTCCATGCTAAAGAGGAACCCAATGTTCCAAATGTAGATCTAAATTTAGCAAATGATATCCACCCGATCCCAACTCCACACCAATTGGAGGACGGGTCCCACATGTCAGTCGAAGAGATGACTAATGTAGACATCAACTCTGATCTAATAAATTTGCAAATCATCAAGCTGGGGGTAAGTCTATCCCACAAAGAGCAAGCCTATTACATTACCCTTCTTAAAGAGAAGGAGGATGTTTTTGCATGGTCCTACAAAGACATGCTGGGACTAGACTTTGTAGCTAGTCATCCATAATCTAATGTTGATCCGATAGTCAATCCAGTCAAGGAAAAACTACGTAAGATGCACCCAACAGTAGCCTTAATGGTTAAATATGAGCTACAAAAGCTGTTGGATGCATAATTTTTCATCTACATGGATTACCCACCATGGTTGTCCAACATGGTACCCATCAATAATCCTAATGGGAGGATTCGCATATGACATCGATTTTAGAGATCTAAACAAAGTGAGTCCCAAGGATGATTTCCCCTTACCTAGCATCGACACATTGGTAGATGCTACAATAGGCCATGAAATGCTTTCCCTCATGGATGGTTTCTCGAGATACAACCAGATTCATATCAATCCCGACGATCAACTCAAAACGGCATTCACAACGCCTTGGGGTATTTTGTTATAAGGTCATGCCCTTTGGCCTTAAAAATGCTTGTGCCACCTACCAACCTGCTATGACATACATCTTCCACAATCATATACATAAAACTTTGGAAGATTATATGGATGATTTGTTGGCCAAATCTCTTTTACGCCTAGATCATCTCAATGACTTAACAAGATCCTCGAGTGCCTCATCGAACACAAAGTCGGACTAAATCCCAAGAAGTGCGTATTTGGCATCACATCTAGAAAACTCCCGGGTTTCATAGTCTCAAAATGAGGAATCGAGGTGGATACAAACAAAGTCAAGGCAATCCTTGAGATGCTTCCCCCAACCACCATCAAGTAGCTCGAAGCTTGCAAGGAAAGGTCGCATCAATCAGCGCTTCATAGCGCAATTATCTAACAAGTGCCGACCCATGAATAAATTATTACATAAGGGGGTAGCATTTCACCGGGATGATGAGTGCTAGTCAGCCTTCGACGACATTAAACAATACTTGGCTTCGCCGCTAGTATTGGCACCACCTAGACCAAGGAGTGTCGTTCTACTTATACATCTCAGATCCGAGGTGGCCTTTGGACACCATGCTAGCCTAGAAAAATGAATGACATAAAGAGTAGGCTACTTACTATCTTAGTCGCACCCTGTTAGTTATGAACTTAACTATGCATACATTGAGAAGCTATGCATAGCAGTGGTATTTGCTACCAAATAGCTACACCACTACATGCTAAGCAATATGACATATGTTGTGTCTAAGGAGAATCCATTGTGGTACATGATAAGTCATACTTATCATAGTAGCTGCACGGTGAAATGAATGATGTTGTTGATGAAGTTTGACATCGAATTCATTGGACGAGTCCATCAAAGGTCAAGTCATCATCGATCAACTAGTAGAGGCTCCTCTCAAAGATGATCAACCTCTGACCATAGAGCTACCCGATGATGGGGTCTTCCATGTCTCAGAATTTCTAGATTTTGATGTGCTTGAGTCATGGGCTGACATAAACCTATTTTTTGATGGTTCTAAATGTGAGAAATGGGGTGGCACAGGAATTGTATTCTTCACACCATAAGGTGCTCCAATACCTCTATCATTTAAACTTGATTTCTTGTGCACCAATAAAAATGCTGAATACGAAGCCTTGCTCATAGGTATTCAGACATCAATCCCATGAACATCAAATGCTTGAACATCTTTTGGTGATTCGCTGTTAATTTTCAACCAAGTAAAAGAGGTATTCCAATGCAAATTCCCGGTTCTACGAGGCCTACAAAGCCCTTGTGTACAAATTCTGGTAAATCTTGAATGGTATGACATCGAGGCACTCCCTCGATCATCGAATCATTTTGTGGACACTATGGCCTCCTTGGGGTCACTAATCTTGCAAGACCATTCTAGTGAGATGACAACCATTCAAGTCAAAAAATTATCGCAATCCGCGATGGAGCGTGCAAGCTCGACCTAACGCAGGAATCCACCCGATCTAGATTGAACCATCTTAGGATAGGTTTGCTTGAATCCACGATGGTCCGAACCACACCAACTAGGGGTCCTTGTTCTCCCCTATTCCCATTAATAGCAACACCACGTTATTCTTACAAGTTCATTCCCACTCATCTTTTGCTAGGGACAAAGCGCAAGAGGGATTGGAAGTTCATACCATCAAGGTTTCGATCGGCAGGATTGGTACACACCCATAAGAGACTACCTCAAGCTAGGTAACCTCCCACTTGGATTGACACATGCCGTGAAAAGATCATTAAAAAAAAAAGTGAAAAAACATGTCTTGCTAGGAGATATTTTGTACCGTTGAAGCTATGAATGAATCCTCCTCCATTTCCTGGACCAGCAAGAGTCCGCTTGGGTGATCACCCAAGTGCACGATGGTACATGCGGTGGCCACTTCAGCGGTATGGCCATCTTAAAGTGCATTCTTCTCATGGGCTATTATTGGCAATCTTTCAAGCGAGATTGGTGCGTGTATGTAAGGAAGTGCGTAAAATGTCAACACCATGCTAATTTGACACATGTACCTTCTTAGGCCTTGTAGAATATCCAATTGGCTTGGCCATTTTCATAGTGGGGCTTAGATCTAATCGAAAAGATCTCCCTTGCGTCGTTAGGCCGTCACACATTTATCATAATGGCCATAGGGTACTTCACCAAGTGGGTGGAAGCAATTCCACTTACCTCTACGCCTAGACCTCGCATTGCGGAGTTTTATTTTACATAACATCATATGTCATTTTGGTATTCCATCCAAGATCATCTCAAATAATGAGACGCCATTTAAAATCAAAGATGTGCGTGCTTTGACAACAAAGCACAAAATTCAGCACATTTTTTCAACACCCTATTATCCGCAAGCAAATGGGCAAGCAAAGACGTCAAACAAAATGCTAGTTGCCATCCTTAAAAATATGGTCACGGGATAGTCATAAGGATTGGCACATTCAAATCCTGCTTGCCTTGTGGGATTATCACACCAACATTTAAACACCCACTGGGGCCACCTTGTTTTCATTTGTGTATGGCTCTGAGGCAGTCATGCCTCTTGAGTTGGAAATACCTTCCCTGTGCATATCAATGCAATAGTTCATTGATGATGACATCGCCACCAGTGCTCAGTTAGACCAACTTACATTGCTTTATTAACGATGCATCAATGCTCTCAAGAATTTATGTATCTATCAAGAGCGACTTAAGAAAGCATATAACATGAAAGTTCACCTAAGGGACTTTCGATTTGGTGACTGGTCTTAAAAGAGAACCAGCAAAACTCTAACTTGTTGCCCCATTTAAGGGACAAGTTCATGACAAATTGGTTAGGTTCTTATGTCATCGACAAGTAAAATAGGACCTGGAACATACCTGCCTCACCTCTCTTGAAGGAATCAAGGAACTAGAACCCTTGAAAATCAGTCATTTGAGGCCATTCCACATTTAGAGAGCCATAGCCCACCCCAAAAGCTCCAAGGATTCCAACAATCGCTTGGTCAACCAAATTCTCCAAGGATTCCAACAATTGCTTGGTCAACCAAAAATGCCCCAAAGGTATCTATAAATCCTTTGGTCACCCCAAAAGCTCCAAGGATTCCCATAATTGCTTGGTCAACCCAAAAATTCCCAAAAGGTATCTATAAATCCTTTGGTCGCCCCAAAAGTTCCAAGGATTCCCCCAATCGCTTGGTCAACCCAAAAATGCTCCAAGGATTTCCACAATTGCTTGGTCAACCCCAAAACACCCCAAAGGTGCACATAATCCCTTTGGTCAAACCAAAAGCTCCAAGGATCCCACAATCACTTGGTCAACCTAAAACGCCCCAAAGGTATCCATAAACTCTTTGGTCAAACCAAAAGCTCCAAGGATTCCCACAATCGCTTGGTCAAAAACAAATATTCAAAAACAAACAAAAACAAAATATAATAAAAAATAACAAAAAAAATTGCATCTCACTTCCATGAATACCTTAAAAATCAAAACACAAAAAAATAATAAACCGCATTAGGCATCGCATACATACATTGCATATTTTTCGGTCATACACGTCATAAGCAGCATAGATCGCAATCACTATGCAATTCCATCATTTTCCACATTCGGTCTATTTTATAAACACATCCATCAGAATAATGCCATCCACATTTTTTATCATAGTCAGTTGTCTCCTAATGTATTTAGGGTTTTTTCATTTAGATGTCTTTAGATTTGTAGCCAAAAACTATACAAAGTCAGAAAGATTTTACAAAGGTAACATTTTACTTGGATCACACCTCAGTTACGTCGCATCCCAAAACAAGTTAAAACACATAAAAAAATTCCCAAGTTGTGTGAACGCAAGAGAAACCTATAAAGCAGTCTAGGGTACCATAGGTGAAATGTTAGCCTGCTCATCCCCCTGTGTGAATGGTTCGAGAATGCTGAGAATTGATAGAAGGACAAGCTCTTCCCCATCTAATTCCCCACAATAAATAGTGGTTAAAATCCACTATAAAAAAAAATCCCAAACACCTTTGATCCCCAAAGTCGTAAGGATTCATACTACATGCCCTTGACAAGGATGGGTAGTCATCCCCAAGGCCTAAAAGATCAATGCCATTATATAATCAGATCCCCAATCACCTTTGGTCCCCAAAGTCATAATGATTCATACTACACACCCCTGGCAAGGATGGGTAGTCATCCCCAAGGACTAAAAGATCAATGCCATTACATAATCAAATCCCTAGTCACCTTTGGTCCCCAAAGTCATAAGGATTCATACTACATGCCCCCGATAAGGATGGGTAGTCATCCCCAAGGCCTAAAATATCAATGCCATTACATAGTAACATCCCCAATCACCTTTGGTCCCCAAATTCATAAGGATTCGTACTACACGTCCCTAAATAGGATGGGTAGTCATCCCCAAAGCCAAAAGGGATCAATTCCATTCGTAAGCCAAAAAACTACAATCTCAACTTTGAAACCTAAAATAAAAAATCAAATAACAGTGGTTATCACCACTATTCAAACCCCTTGCTCAAAAAGAAAAAAAAGAAAAGAAAAATAAACAAGTGATTTTCATCACTATGTATGCGGTGCTAGTATCCCAACAAGTTGAGCAACCGAAAGACACCTGAGATTGAATCCCTAAAATTCTTAGCATTCAAAAAACCATCTAGGTGATCCTCATTACGGGTTTGGTGGACAACCTTCCTGGCAATGGTGGTATCCGAAACACATGACGATATGTCTATCACATTAGCTTTGTGTGTGTGTAGACCAATGTTTGCATGTGGATGAGCTAGTTTATGGTATTCTAGATTGCGCCATAGATTAATCTTACTAAATACAAAAAAGGAGTTAGTGGAGCTAATTAGGTGATCCTCAATACGAGTTTGGTGGATAGCCTATCCGGCACCGGCAGTATCTCGATAAATACCACATAAACAAATTCAATTGCACACACGGATGTGAAATAACTTGGTCAAACTCAAGTCTAATTAATAACTTTTTCAAAAGTCTTGTAAGATAAATGTATAGTATTGGCTAGTTAGTTAAAGCGTCTGAGTCTTAGAAAAACCTTAACTACATTCTAAAACAAATGTTGTACATGTCCATTCTTACATCACCATTAGAAAATACAAACAAAAAAAAATTATATATATATATACACATGCAAAGTCATCACATAGTATAGAAAAACGGTGAATCTTGTACATTCTATTGTGTCACGACAAGTTATCAACAAATCATTCCATCCATTCCATATGCATACATCATATAATTAGAAACATCGCATTCATAATAACACATGCATACATCAACTAACTAAAATGTGCATAAAATAAACAATAAATCATGACAAGTGTATAACCAAAAAGAAAGTCATGTCTATATATCACCAAAATGCCCGCAAGCTACAATAAGTTGGTCCTTTGACCTCACAAAAACATCAAAAACATAAGCAAAAAATCAAAAACCCCCAAGCCTAGGGCGTTAGACACCATGATCACACGGGATCGGTGCAATCGGAACTACCCCTAGTGGTGTGGGTCCTATGGGACCTCTCACGGTGGGCTGTTCTGCACCCGCATCATGCCCACCAACACGCTAGTCCTTGCTCATGCCCACTAGCTCTACCCTCACCCACCCACTTGCAACGAGAGGAAGCAGACTACTCAGTCTCATTGTCTCTCGTTCGCGTAAAAGATCCACCTCCAGGTGAGTCAGGTAATCGCCCATCGAGGTGGATAATCTCTACCTCCAACTCCAATCAGTGTTGGACCCAATTCACCTCCTACCAATGTGTACGCAGCCAATGCGTCATCACGCTATGCAACCCGAGTCCTCAGGAGATCCTCTCCCATGAAGCATTTGTGTCCCCATCCCCACCGGCGATACATAGCCAATGCATTATCTCAATCTGCCAACTGAGTCCACAAGAGATCCCTCTAATGTAGAACATCCCCATGCTCCTCATCTCGTCTTCACAGTAGATCCTCCAATTACGCTATCTCAGTGTGATACCTAGACCCCATGTCCCATAGAACACTTGAGGCATGGGCATCTTCGAGATGGCAGGCTGCTCTGACACCCACTGCTTTGGAACATCCTGTATACCTGGTGGCTCCGAAACCCCTAGGTCATCCCTAGTCAAGTTATCAACCTCTACCATATCTGTATCATTGAGCAGAGCTCCCCAACCCTCCCTTGATGCCTTCACATCCTCACCACCTACTGTTGTTGCATCCATGCCTCCTAGAGGCCCCTCACCCCACCATCGAGCATCGTCCACCATTGGTCGTACTTTGCGCTCACCCTGACATTGTCCATGTTGAGGATATCGATCACTACATTTGACTCCTCACCTAGTGGCTCAATGATCGGCCAAGCTAGAGTCCTCTCATCACCCCGATGCCGATAGATCAAAGGCTCATGGAGGCAATCCTTGGTGCACCCCAAACTATCGAGTCACTCGGACATATAGGGAGTACTCCTACTCGTTCTCGTGCTGCCCGATCAGCCACTTCCCCCGTGTACCCATTAGAGCCACTCCCCGGCGTTAGGCCAGGTGGATGGTCTCGTTATGGATGCCAGAACACCTCCCTAGAGTTAGACATGAGAAGGCATCGACATAGTGCCCTACGACACCAGCCCATCATCAAATCTGCCCCTGCTCCTTTGACCTCTGCCATAGAGCAGCATAACCAATCTCCCTGTCCACAATCTCTACCCAAGTGGTCCAAGGCAATCCCTATGGCCACTCCACAACTATGTGCTGCCACCCCCAACACTACAACAAGTAGTCGCATCCAATCCCCTTTCACATCCGGCGCGGACCTCATACAACTCATCATAAAGATATGCCGTAAGGTCCGACCTCACCTCACAATCAGGGGCTCCCGATGTCGAACACTCCACAAGTCTAAAAACTACCTCAAGCCATGATATGCAATGGAGGGTATACTGATCCCTATGATATTGGCTTAATCTCAAAGTCATAAAATATTATGGAAGGCTCCATACATGTTTGAATGCTCCCCACAATGTTTTTGAATGTATTAGGATCTTGTGATTGTAACTTGATGGATTTTAGAATTTCCATTAATGCCTCCCGATGTGGGGGATATTGTTGTATTAGCTCATATATTGACAATTTATGGATTGCCATTTTTAAACTTGTAGTCAACCGGCTACTCAATGAGATGACTGATCAGGGTGAATGATTGATGGATGGATTTGATGGATTCGATTGACTAGGTATATGAATGGGTGATGATGGATTAGGGGACACTTGAATGGGTGGTAATGTAGAAGGTTGTGTGACACTTTCTTGAGTTTGTTGCCTTTGTTGATTATTCTATTGACCTCTAGTGACCACATGAATGGCCCCTAAAAACCCTTGGTATTGTTAAATATGGTTGACCTAGTTAGGTGGAGTTTTAGTGTTAGCTCCAGCTATGTTTGGCTGCACCTCCTCGTGATGAGGAAGTGGTTTCTGAAATATACCGAGGTCTTGGATATTTTGAGCAATGGGACTATTAACTTTAATTGCCCCCAAGTCAATGAGGTCTTGGACTATGTTTTTAAACATGTCATAGTTGTTGATGTCATGCCCATTTTGCCTATGATAGGGGTAAAATAAGTATTCTCGATAATTTTTACCATGCTTGGTGGGATCATCCGGCCTAATTTTGGGTAAAGCAAGTTTGTTTGTCTCATATAACCTTCTAAACAAAGAGGCATATGATTCATCTAGTGGGGTGTATTGGCGATTTTGTTAGATAAATTATCATCGGGGATGGTTTTCCATAGGTGGCACTATGTTTTGAATTGTTGAGCTTGTGTTGTTGAGGGGACAGCATGATAGGAAATTTGTTACGGTGCTTGTTACATAGGTTGTTGTGGTTAGGCCCTCTTGGCTAGCTCATGACCACTTGATTGACTTTATTGGATTGGGTAGGGTAGCCTATTTTTATTTTTATTGGCTTGAATAATTGCTTTTGTATTGGCCTTTGTTTTTCCATTCTTTCTTCCTAGCTTAATGATGCCTTCTCGGATTTTGATATCCTCAATGACATTGAACTGATGTAAAGCTTCTTCAAAAGTTTGATAAGTTCTTAGTTGGAGCATCCAGAGATGATTTTTAAGCAACTCTTGGTGAATAAGCTTCAATATCTCATCCATTGGTAGGGTGAATGGCAATTTTGTGATGATAACCCTCCAACAATTTTCAAAATCATAGATAGATTCATCATCCTATTATCTTAAGGCATAGACATCGGATAATGAGATCTTCTTTTTAACATTTAGGATGAAGCGATCAAATAATTGCTCAATCAATTGGTCAAAAGTATAGATACTATGGCTTAGCAATTGATTGTACCATTCTATGGCATCCCCTCCTAATGTTTAAGGAAAATTTTGAAGCATGAGAGTATTATCATCTTGAATTTTGAAGCATGCATGAAAAAAGGTGCTCACATGTTCTTTGGGATCCTTAGTTCTCTTAAACTTATCAAACTTGGGTACCGTAAAATCTATCGAATATGATGGGTTTGGTACCAAAGGATGAATTGGTTGTTTTATCGATTGGTGTAAAGTTGGTTTTTGATTTGAAAATCCAGGAGTGAATTGCATCAATTGATCTATTTATTTTTGCATGGCCTCAATTCGAGGGTCTTCCTTAGGAATGTGAAAAACCTGAATTACTTTATGGGTTTGTGGTGGCGTGAAAATATGTTGTGGGGTGACTAAATGATGAGAAGATTGGTATTGATGATGAGGTGAGTTGGATGGAATATGATGAATGGGGGATTATTGATGAAAATATAGGGAATTATGGAATGATGTTGATGGATGAAAGGTATGTCTAGGTTGGCAAATGGGAATAGGATGGGTAATGGTATGAGTTGATGGAGGGAATAAAGATAGGAACACTATTGAATATTTAGAGGTGCCCATGATGGACCCTGGTTGACAAGGGCAATCTAGAGCAGAGTTATGTAAGCGTAGGGTTAACCTATACTTGATGTTGAGCATTTTGTTGCATCTAAGCAATTGGTTCAAGTGTTCCCATGCTTCACTATTATATCTATCATAGGCTAGGGTGCATGGAGGTAGATGGTATGGAAGATATGGTTGGGATACAGTTACACTAGGTATAGCAACTTGTGAAGTTTGGAATTTGTGATGTAGCATTAACCTATGCTTGCTACAAGGGATGGCAGGAGGTGGAGGTCTAAAAGGTGCTAGGAGCACCAGAAGTTTGAGGAATGGATGTACAGGGATTAAGGTGCACCTGATCCTTAAAAATAGGGTTAGTATACACCGGGTAAATGTGGATGGACATTGGGAATAGATAGGCTCTTTTTGTAGCAAAATCCTATCTAGGTGAGTTGAGGATGGACTCTAGGACATAATGAGAAAACTCATGAAGGCTTCTACTTTTTCCATGTCTATATGGGTGATGTGGTGGTTTTATGGTAGGGTATTTTGACTCCTCTGGGGAAGGCAAATAATGTGAGGACCCGCAGATAAATCTACCTATGTCACATTGGAGTATCTACACTCAGAGTGGCTAGAAGAGTGGATGAAGAGTTCCATTAATTTTCTTGACTTATTGCTTTCTTTCGATTTCAAGTTAATACTATAGCAAAGTAAATCAAAGATGTGGATTAAAAAATAAAATGCAATACAAAAATTGGAATGCTTAAGGAAATAAAAACAATGTACTACCAATGTGGCTTACCTCATTCATTAATTATATCCTATTAATGTATATTCATTTTATTTGCCAAAACTATGGATAGGTAGGGCAACAATATTTTTGTTGGTGATGAAATCCAATGTTTGCTGGGAATTCTAAGGTAGTCTAAGGGCAAATACTAGTGGATGGAAGTTGAATGCCACTATCACCAAATCTCAAGCAATGGTTGGTGATAAGGTAAACCAAATCCACTCTTTAATCTGCATGAATCATATGTGTGTGGATTCTTTTTAAGGTTTATGTTTTCTATAGTGTACAAAAATGTTAAAACAATTAATTTATGAACCTTAATCAGAAGCCAACAAAAAATTTCCAAGTTCTCCAAAGGGTGTGAGTACACCCTTAAGATCCCCCTGTCCAAATAACAAATGTGAAGGTTCCTTCACCCCTCTTTGGAACCAACCAAGCTTGTAGGGATATTTTGGCAATCTATTGTTACAACTTAGATAAAAAAATCAAAATATCTTTAACCCTAATATGCAACACTATATTATGCATTTAATAAATGTAGATAGAAATGGAGTAGTTTACACCCATAAAACAAAAAATGCTAATCGAATGTATAAATGAATGTAGATATAAAAATGCAAACTAATGTGTTTGTTTCTATATTTCTTATGATGATTCATTTTATTTTTAAAATATAAAAAATAAAAAATATCCAAAATACATAAGACAGAAAGCTAGGGTTTTTAAATAGTCAACTTACTAGAAAGCCTATGTTTTTGCTTCTAACCTCTGTAAAACAGCTACGTTGCTTTTGAACCACTTCTTAAATGCCCATGGGTATTTGTTGAAGGCTTAAAAAACCTTTGGGAATTTTTGGATTACCTTTGGATACCGCATTGGGTGCTTTGCACCTTCGCATACTTTAGAAACCCTAGATCCCTGTGTATATATAATATATGTTTCTAAAACTTGCAGATGATATAAAGTGTGAAAATTAATAGTAAAATAGATCATAAATAGAAACCCTTAGGGTGCCTACCATGATCGCCATTTGAGAAGATGTAAAACACAATACACTAAAAATGCTTTTAGCAATATAAAATGTAAGTAACACAAAAGTTTGCCTGATGAGATAATATTTTTATTGATGGGAGAGAACCTAGAGAAACTCCATTGTTACAAGATTGGATACTTGAATTCTTTTGGTACAATATTCACAACAATTTAGGGTTCTCAAAGCCCTAAGAAACAAGGTCATAGTGTCTTCAAGCATGTCTTCATCCCAAAAAGGTTGAGTGGGCTTTTTGGATATCAGGACCGACCCACTTGAATTTGATGTAGTATAAAATCTGCACTATTAAACATAGAAAATAGTTAGTAGTATAGCTGCAAGGCTCCCACAACATGAGATATCTACATGTAATAATGAAACCCTACCTAGATGTTGTCAATAAAGTAGACAAAAATAGAAACACATTCATAAAATAAACAAATATGAGTTGATTTATTTTACCTTCTTTTATATTTTGATGTGTAGATGTGATATAAATTGGTTGGTGCGATGATGCCTAACAACACCTGGAGAAGCTAGATGGACTCTAGGAATGGGAGGGAATAATGCCCATGGGTACCTGGAAACTATAGGAAATACCCACCTGGTACTAGTGAGGAAATTCTTTTGTGGGTGTCCGACATTAATGAAAAGCACCCAAAGGTGCCTAAGAAATTTGATAGTAACCACGTATAAATAAAGATCGAATGAGGCGTAGGTGCAGTGGTAGATATGGTGACAGGGGAACAAAATGTGATAGATGGAAGGGGACAGCTAGGGCACAAAAGTGTGATAAAGACTGAAGGATTAAATAAATCATGTATTAGTGCTCAAAAACTTGAGAACTTGAATCAAGAAAATTAGGGACTTAGGGGTTGAAGGCCATCATAATAGATCCTAGTATATATTCTACAACTAGGGCATGCTAGGGTTTCAATGCCACTAATCATGTGGGTGACATTAAAGCATATCAAGGAGTAGATAATAAATCTAGCTGAAGTGTGCACAAATTGATGTAAATGGGTGGTTGAGATTAAATAAAATTGGATGCATTGGGATTAATTCACTTAAATAAGTATATGTTTATTTAAATATATAAATAAAAGTGAATAATGATCGAAAATGGTAGGAAAAGTTATAGTGGAAAATGAGGCTTTAGGATTTGGTGGTGGAAATAGCGGGGAAGTCTAATATGGAAGGCAAATGGCTAGGATTTGGTGTCTAAAAACTTTATAAAAAACATAAAGGAAAATCCAAGACATCAGCGTAAGCCTAATCAACATCTAGTTTAAGGAAAAATGTATTGTCAAGCTCTTTTGGGTGATTACTTGAGTTCACAAATGACAATGGAACCATAAAAATCTTTACCTCCTTGGTACAAAAATGCTTTGAGCCTGATCAATCAGAAGATAGAGAAGGCTTCAATGTGTTTGCCATAACTTTTGAAAATATAATACAAATCATGTTATAAACTTATGGGCCTAAATTCACTGAAATAAGACATCAAAACTTTTCTTGAAAATACAGGAAAACAATACTCAGTTGAATTTTAGACATACCAGAAAAACCAAATAGTTAGAATTATCACAAATCACACTACACATATCACTCCACACTTTTATACTGAATTTTTGAAAAATATTGGGAAAGAAGCCATGCAGACAAATTGGATTGAGGGGGACCCATAGAGTTGGATATTTTTGGTTTATCATGAAGGAAAGATAGGAGATCCCATTCTTTCTTAAGTAACGCTAGACTCGAATATGAGCATTTGGTTCTCTGCGGCCAAGTCACGATCAAGAGTGGAACACAATAAAGTAGAAAAATATATATTTTAAAAAGCTAGGATTCTCCCTGTTTAAAACCTGAGTAGAATTTGGCTTCATTATATTTTAAAAAACAATAAAATTTTAACTTATTGTAGAGTTTTGTCTTTATTGCCTCATACTAAAAAAAAAATTCTACCAGAGGATTTTTCTTGTGCGAAATGTGGGAATAATAACATCATAATTTATATTGTTTAATTGGGTTCTTTCACAATATGAAGGATAACAATGGTCAAATTTTTTTGGGGGGGCATAGATATTTTTGATTAGATCTAAATATGATGAAACACACAAGGAAGAGGCTAAAATGGTTGCTTCTACCATTTCCCTTAGCATTAGATAAGGAGGTTTAACCATTGGTTATATATAAATAGGTGTCCTTGTAGGCCTTCGGCTTTGAAATTAGGTGTGCACTATGTTAATGTTTTAATAATTGTGCATGTTAATACAATAACTACACAAGCCAGTAATTTCCTTGAAGAAACAAAAAAAGAATTGATAAAATTGTTAAAATATTTATAATAAGAAGGATTTTT
>JAQPPZ010011750.1:0-47628 GCA_028583015.1 Wollemia nobilis
GTTATTTTAAAGATTTGACCTTTGCAAGGGATGTTTATAAGATAAAACAATGGTCATAAAATCAAACTGAAAATGGCTAAGGTTAATTTCAAATTTCAAACATATGAAAGTCAACTTCTCAGATGAGATGAAAAAAACAACAAAGGCTAGCAACTTTTGTTAATTTTATTGAAACCAAAAATTTAAAATTTGGGGTTTCAGATGTTGAGTCAATTTTAGCTCCAACAATATTACCTGGGAAAATTGATATATCCCATAGTATACTACTCAGACCTACTGGCCTGGTTAGCTATAGCTTATGACGAGAAAATTAGAACATTCCAAGACAATAGCGACCGACCAGTTTTCAATGTCACAACCAAACATATCAAGCAAGTCTTCAAACTAGCGCCTTAAAATACCCAGCTGACTCAATAGAAAACTGAAAGGTAATCTCGAAGGTTAACATATTTAGATGTTTTAATTAATTATTTAAAGATCATGAGCCTATAATTTTTAAGTTTTCCGTCAGAAAAATTGCTTTCAAACCATGGGTCTGAGATTTCTGTGATATAGCTAATATCATTTTAGGAGTACAAGAACTCAGTGTTGTGGGTATGAATGTATTATATTTGGTGGCACAGAGTAACAAGAAAATAAACACCTCAGTCTATGCTTGGGAGCAAGAATTGAGCGAACTACACACATAGTTGATAGAATTAAGGAAGGCTATTTTGGAGCAAAGGCTCCGATGCCTCATTTTTATCACTACTTCATTCTCATGCACCTGCTAGCAGGACAATTGGGAAAGGCAATAAAAGGGTAAGGGTCATTGAGAGTCCCTACGTCCAGTCCAGTTTTTTGAGGATACACGAAGGTCGTACTCATATGGGTTGGTTTTGCGATAATTTCATGTTGGAAATTCACTAGCTCCTAACCGGCTTCCTCCTTGAGAGATTGGGGCCTGGGGTAAGAGCTTTCATTAAGGAAAAAGACAGGAGATTATTTCTTCTCTGAGGGGTTCACATACATTTAGCTGTATGGAGCTAAGATTCCCCCTAAAATTTTACCTATGTATTATCCCTTATATCTCGCTGCCCTAGAGCTATGTAGACAGGTGGCTGAGGAGGCCAAAACGAGGCTGGTGAAGAAGCATGGCAAAGTTTCGTGGCTCAACGTCCCTTGTATATTTGGACATTACGTATTTATAGGATATCCAAATTTGTTCAAGGGGATGTATGATTTGGATCTCATGGATTTTGAAGAAATAACTTGGAGACCCATCTAGATAAAAATTATGAGAGGTTAATGAAAAATCGTGATTACGCCTGGGTCGAGCACAGGAAAGATGATTATGAAGAAGAATTATTGGATGCCATAGAAAAAGGGAAATATTTGCAGACCGTATGGGATAAGTTCCCCTTTGAAAAAAGGGGCAATTTGCAAATTTAGAAACCTTATTATTACCCCCCAAATTTGGTTGCAATCAGAATAATCTCAATAGAATCTGTAACCCCTCTCTTACAAGAAGCCACCTAGGCAATCAGAGAAGACCCTATATTGGAGTTGATAGAGGATCAAGGCATTGACCAAATGGAAGCCACTGTGAGCACACCGAACATTATAGAACACCAAGTCCAAGCCCCTAATAATACTAACCTCAGAATAAAGGCAACACCCAACACTTCCCAGGGAATCTCTAAAAGCTCGAGTACAATAAAGGGAAAGGAAGTCACCACCACACCTTCCCAAGAGCTCACTACTTCGAAGTAAGCTACAGTTCCCATTTTTGACCAGCTATTAGTAGTAACTAGTGTGAGAAAATTAGCTCCCAGATCCATTCCCAGCTCTTTGAAAATAAATAACAAGGAGATAATATTTTGTGAAATCAATACAATTTTAGGTCTCATTTCTATTACTTCTTTGTCTCGATATTGTGTGTTACTACGTAATGTGTTACATTATTTGAATGTATTGTGTACGTTTCTCTCGTTGGCCAACTGTTATGTCTGTTGCGATATTTGAATGAATGTAACAATGCCAATTCTTTCTCAATCCCTTTCATTCTTCTCATTTTATAAATGTTGTTAAATTGCTATAACAACCCAATGAGTCTAGGCACCGATCTACATAAGGCATAAAAATTAAGTTGTCTTTCCTTGGTCAATTTTATATAGATACTGTATAACTAAAATCTGAAGTGTGTAATACTTGTAAAATCATAAGTTTACCACTAGGGTTTCCTTACCCATTCTGCAGTTTTCTTATAGCAATAGCTATTTTTAATTAGAATGAAGAGGCATGTTGACCAGAGCCTGTAATAGCTTGTTGGTTTCAAACGATTTTTTGTAGCGTGACAATCGAATCCTATGGATGCAAGAAATGGTTCCAATAGTTTTTTGGCACCGTTTTCGGGGAAGGACTTATTCATTAGACAATTTATCTATTAAAAGCTTTCTTTCAAATGATATTTATTAATCAACGAGTGATCAAGTTAGAATAAAGAACCTGTGTCTTGGTTTTTATGATTTCTTACGTTCTTTATTTTATTTTACCTGTAGTTTTCAATTGAATTATAAAGTGTTTCTATGTTTCTTGATTTTATTGAATTTTCTTTAAAAAGCTATCCCCTATGAGGTTGAGAGTTAAAAGAATCAAGCAATATTGATTACACAATTTGTTCTTTCTGCACCAACGTGCTGGCAACTCTGTCTAGATGAACCCAAAAACCAAAAATCAAGAAATAAGGAGTAGAACGTGCTGCCACACACCAGGAGAAAGGGCAAGGAATTATTCTCAGAATTCAAGAACCCAAAGGTATTTTCCACTTCTTAAGAGCATTGTTTATGAGAATAAATCATATTTTAGTAGTAAAAAGTACGTAAAGAAAAATAGTGTTCAAAATACTGTTGCGTTGATATTACTGTAGATGAATTTTTAAATGCTACTATAGAGAGCACATTAGAATCATCTCAGTCCCATAGTCCTGTTGATTATAATACAGAGGAAAATAACCCTTCAAATTATACCGAAGCCACTCAAGCCCATATTCCTGTAGGTGTTACTACTATAAATTTAAATCCAACAGTAACAATGGCCCAGGCGAATCAGCAAAACCAAAATCAAGCTAATGTTCATTTGTGGAGAACGAATAGATATAGGCATTTTGTGTTACCTGCAAATTTAAATGCCTTACCCAGTAAAGCTCACAAATACCTCCCAAAATTTCTAGAAAATAATGCAGTAACTAGAGAATATCACATCAAAAGTTTCCTGTATGTAATGGATAGCTTAGAGGTAGAACATGAGGAGGTAGTCCTGAGACTATTTTTACAAATTTTAGAAAAAAGATGCTAGAGAATGGTTCAATTCTCTTCTTGATAATGATATCTCAGACTTCACTAAAATGGTTCAATTCTCTTCTTGATGATGATTTTGACAGAACATACAATCCTATATGCATAGAAGTAATATCTGAAGACATTAACATTGACACAATGAAAGAACCCATAATAGTGAAGGTAGATATGGCCTTACCTGCAAAAGAAAAGGTTGGATATATCAGTTTTTTAAAGAAAAATAAAAAACATTTTGCTTGGACTTATGAAGACCTTAAAACCTTCAAAAAAGATGTGATGACACATATAATACACTTGAAAGAATATTCCAAGCCATTTAGACAAAAACAAAGGAAATACAACCCAACTCTGCACCTAATAATTCAAAAAGAGGTACAGAAATTACTAGATTCCAAAATAATAAAAAAGGTAAGATTTTCTTCTTGGATATGCAATTTAGTACCAATAAAAAAAAAATGGTGATATCAGACTCTGTGTAGATTTAAAAAATTAAAAGACAAATTACCCATTGCCCAATATGGAACAATTGTTGTAAGCAGTAGTTGGTTCATCTAGATTGTCCCTATTAGATGGATTTTTTGGATACAATCAAATTTAGATTAATCTAGAAGACAAACATAAAACAACATTCTAAAAATACTTTTCAAGGGGAATTTAACTATGAGCTGAGGCAGGAACAAGCCACTACCATTGAAAGTTGTATGGAGAAAGCAATGGATATAGAAAGGAATATGCTTGATAGTGGCAAGATGAAGCCTTACTCCCTAGAATTCAATGTATTTGTGAGAAAGCCCAAAAGGGTAGCATTTGATATACAAAGAAGAACTGAAATAGATCTAATGAAGAAATTGACTAATCAAATGACTAATATGTTCAATACCATGAACAACAGGTTAGTAAGAATTAAGAGAAACAATGGTAATAATGGTGAGACATCACAAACAGAATGACCATATGTTGATAATCGCCCTCCTTTTAAGAAAAATTTCAATAAAAATTGGGGAAACAATAATGGCCCTAAAGAAGGAAATAGGAACAAGAATAATGGAAACATTAACTAGAAAAACAAAGAAACTAACAAAGATCAAAATAATGTTCCTAACCCTTTACCATCTGCCAACGTAGCAGAAGGTTTTCCCTATTTTTGCTCTACTTGTGATGGACCTCACAACCCTGATGCATGTGGAATACATCTAAGTGATCAACATAATGTAGAATTACATAATGATTCAGAGGATGATATAAGAATTAATGTCTGATGATCCCTAGAAGATGAATCTAGAGAAAGGTTGTTTAAAGAGAATATGGATAAGTATTCCTCAAATCATCATCCTCAAATTTTTGTAGTTGAAGGAACTAAAATTCTACAAAACTCACATGAGTCAAGATATGACAAAATGAAGCAAGGTAAATTAATTCCCACTGCTCAAGAAGTTGAAGAATTAGAGGCTACCAATACACTGAATTTAAGGAACAAGACAATCCCAGACCGGATAGAGAAATCTTCTAGAAGTGAAACAAGAAAATAAACTTTCATAAATAAGAACATCAGTAAAAAGAAAATTGATAAAACCCTCAAAAATATTACTCCTAAAGTAATAGAATTAGAAGAGAATAATCTCAAAGAAGAAAGTAACAAACCACTGGATATAAAGAAGATAGAATTTGATGTTGGGTCAGAACTCAGTAAGCAAAAAGTTAACATCAGATTTGGAGAACTTATGAATTTTTAAAAATACAGGGAGCAAGTCTACAGAGCATCTGGACTAGTGGAACAAAAAGAAGATCCAACTTGCTATGCTGCTAGACAAAATCAACATGATACAATATCACCATCCTATGTCAGACCCTTCTATGTATTTAATCAGATGAAGGATAAAGGTATGTGATTCATAATTGCATGCTAGAATTAATATCATAATATCATGCTTAAATTAATAGATAATCAAATGGGATTAATTTGTACAAGAGATTATACCCCTGTTTCTGTAATGGACAACAGAAAAATTCCTTGTGTAGGGGTGATAAGTAGATTGTTGGTTTTCCTGGACCAACACACCAAAAAGGGCATAGTCATTGATGTTGCAGTAGTTGAATTTGACCCATTTTTCTCACTATTACTCAGTAGACATTGGGCAGTACAATTGAGAGTTTCAATCCAATTGGATTGGTCGTATGCTACAATCCCAATAACAGATAAGGAAAACATAATCTTACGAAGGGAACCATTTAACAAGAACTTTGTAGAGTTAATTCAAATAGATGAAACTATAAAAAAATTAGTAAATTCTATGGAAGAAAAAGGGATGGGAGTTTACTCCATATGGCACAACCCATTCTTGGTGGAAGTACCAGAAACAAAGAACATGGATCTAGAAGTTATGAAAATGATAGATATTGAATCAGATAAACAATTAACTCAAGAAATATGGACTATGTCTTTTGATGGAGCTAAATCCCAATCTAGAGCAGGTGCAGGTGTTAATTTTACTGATATAAATGAAAATTACCTTGGTATTCCTTATAGGCTATAATTTCCTTATACAAACAATGTAACTGAATATGAACTTATTGCTAGGATTGAGAAAATTAAAAGAATTGGGCATTAATTACTTAACTATGACAAGGGATGCAAAGTTAATTATATAGCAACTCAAAGGTAAATATCAGACCAAGCATCCTTCGCTAAAGCAATATAAAAATGCAGTATTAAAAAAAACTAATTTTTTTTTTAGCTTTTAATATCTCATTTATTCCAAGAGAACAAAATCAGGTTGCAGATCTTTTAGATGTGAATGCCTCAGGCCCTGATCAATATGCAGATATAATTTGTGATGAAAAGGATGAAACAAGCTAAAATACTAGATAGGAGAACCAATAGAAGTAATCTAGTTGAAAACAAATAGGATACCCAAAGGATTGGTTTCTCTAGAGAGGCTATTTGATGATTTTGACAAAGCTTACAAGCCTATATGCAGAGAAGTAATATCTAAAGACATTAACATTGGCATAATGAAATAATCCATAATAGTGAAGGTAGATATGGCCTTACCTAGAAAAGAAAAGGTTGGATACATCAGTTTCTTAAAGAAAAATAAAGAACATTTTGCTTCGACTTATGAAGACCTTAAAACCTTCAAAACAGATGTGATGACACATATAATACCCTTGAAAGAATATTCCAAACCATTTAGATATAAATAAAGGAAATACAACCTGACTCTGTACCCAATAATGAAAATGAGGTATAGAAATTACTGGATTCTAAAATAATCAAAAAGGTAAGATTTTCTTCTTGGATATCCAATTTAGTA
This sequence comes from Wollemia nobilis, assembly GCA_028583015.1. Lineage (NCBI taxonomy): Eukaryota > Viridiplantae > Streptophyta > Pinopsida > Araucariales > Araucariaceae > Wollemia > Wollemia nobilis. The sequence goes on from JAQPPZ010011750.1 coordinate 6,653, forward strand.
CCAATAAAAAAAATAATCGTGATATCAGACTCTATGTAGATTTCAATAATTTAAACAAAAGTTCATTAAAAGACAATTACCCATTGCCCAATATGGAACAATTGTTGCAAGCAGTAGTTGGTTCATCTAGATTGTCAATGTTAGATGGATTTTCTTAATACAATCAAATTTAGATTAATCTAGAAGACAAACATAAAACAACATTCACTACACCTTGGGGCACATTTGAATATTTAAGAATACCTTTTGGCCTAATGAATGCAAGTTCTACTTTTCAGAGAGCAATGGACTTTGCCTTCAAAAGATTAATGTTCAAAATAGTAGTTGTGTACCTGGATGATATCACAGTATTTTCTAAGAATCTAGAAGATCACTTAGAACACTTAGCTGCAGTTTTTACTCGGTGCAAAGAATTTGGAATTTCTATAAATCCCAAGAAGTGCATATTCGGGACTACACAAGGAAAATTTTTAGGCCATATAGTTTCAATAAAATGAATAAGCATTGACCCAAAAAGAATAGAAGTTATTTCCAAAATTCCTCCTCCCAAGAACTTAAAAGGAGTCAGGTCATTCTTTGGCAAAATAAATTTTGTTAGAAGGTTTGTCCCAAATTTTTCAAAAATGACCAAACCCATAAATAAAGTGGTTAAGAAAACGAGAGAAATAAAATGGACAGTAGAAAACATGAAAGCATTCAATAGAATAAAAGAAGTCATTTCTATTACTCCAGCCCTAAGCTACCCTGATTCTTTTAAATATTTTAACATTTATTCATATTCATCTGAATAAATGAATAAATGCTAAGAGGTATATTCTAAGTATACCTCTTAGCAAAAATGCTATCTAAATGCTTGATGTAGATTCTGAATGCAGCTGGTGTCTTTATAGCTCCAAGTTCTTGAATCTGTTATTTTTGGTACAATCCTAGCCCCACACTTGTCATCATTTGATTTGATTTCTAAAAATAGTACAATTGGCTCCCATTGTCTTCTTTCATTCATTTTTTTTCTTTACCCTTTCTTTGGTCTCTTTTTACCTGATTGGTTCAACTGGTGATACTGGTATGTTGGGGACTTCCCTCTTCTGCCTTTTCATCTTTGGTTTCTTCTCTTACTATTTCTTGCTAAGTATCTGGTTTATCTTCTACTTTGGACGTTTCCCCTTTCTCTTAAACCTTCTCTTCATCTCTAGGAGGGGAACTCATTTTCATTTTCAGGCTATAAGTTTTAATCTCTTTCCCATTTTTTCTTTGTCGCAACCATATTATATTTTTATCAATCCTTTTCCAGGCATCAATGTCAAAAGATACAACAAACCTCAACATGTTCATCTCCTGCAAAATATTTTTTTTTTGTATGCTAATGTAATTTTTGCTCTTCTCATAGTGAGTGATCAACATCTGCATAGTTTTTATTAAGAAGGTAGTCTATCTAGTCATCTCTGATTCATCTTCGGGATCACAATTAAAATATTCTATCTTGTTCTTCAAGAGATCTTCTACACTAGCAGTTTCCAGAAATTCATCCAATGATAGTCCTACATCTGCCAATTTCCCTGTCATGTCATCTAACAAACTAAACACTTCTGCCACATTGTTGTACCACCTTCCCATGTTGGATACAAACATGGTTGTTTTCATGAATTCAATATTGCACCGAATCTTAGTCCCATCGTTCAATAGTACTACCTGATTCTGCATCTCTTCGAAATACTCTAACATTAAGTTAAGAGTAGGATGGATGACCTCGAGGTCTTCTTCTTTTTGACTAATTAAGCTTTCCATTTCCTGAGCAGTAACTCGAATTACCCTAATTCGCTAGAACATTTCAGTGATCCCCTCAATTCTATCCCAAATTTTCTTTGACATTTTCCTTTTAGTGGTATTTAAATAATATGTATAATTAAGGATCCTTACCACTTTGGGAGGCTAAGTTACTGTAGTGTCTTTCTGTGCCAACTCTTCTTGTAGTTTATTTATTACTTCTTGCATCTATGTTTTTCTCTATCACTAGTCTCTAGTTGGCTTCTTAATTCAGTGTTATTCTGATGTAGCCGATCTAAAGGTTGTGCGTGTACTACTTTGGCCACTTCGACCATATAATCTTCTTTTCCAAGAACTAATGTTCCCCCAGTTTTCTCATTTACTTTAAGAACAATAGGTTCTTGTAAGACAAGCAATTTTATCTCTGTCATACCCGATCTGGGAGTTTTTATTTTTATCTATGCTACGAAATCATATCCGTTGTTTCTCATGTCAGCTATCATTTGTAGCTCTTGCTCTTGGGCATCACTAAAAGTTGTTTGTTCTTTAGACCTTTCCAAATCAACATTGGTGGACGGCAGTGCTAGCCTTGGTCTCTTAGCTCCTGGAGTGGATACAATTGCTTGCTTTTTTATTTCAAAATATTTGAAGATACCCCCAAATCCATCTGCTCTTCTCATGTTCATTTGGATTACTGATGGAATTATTATTTCCCTGTATTTTATCTTAAAAGAGCTAGGTATGCTTTGGGAGCTAACTTCATCACGTAGGTCACTATTAACAGCTGGCTAGAGATGGGAACTATAGCCTATTGGGGAGAAGTTAGCTCTTGCACTAGCGCTGTAGCCACCTCTTTTCCGTTTTCTATACTTGAGATTTTAGGGACCTTCTAAGAAGTGTTGGGTACCACCTCAAACTTGAGGGGGGCATTGTTAGGTGTTTTAACTTGTTGTTCTACAATATCTATAGGATCAATGGTAATTTCAAGCTTATCGATACCCTGATCTTCTATCAATTCTAACACAGGATCCTCTCTGATTGCCTAGGTGGCTTCTGGTAAGAGGGGGGTCGTAGATTATAAAGCACTACAAGAGCAAACTATGGACCAACTACATCAGAAAAATACAAAGTTGAGAAGCCAATTAGAAATGAGTGATAATAAAAAAAGTCAAGATGCAAGTCTTGATTAATAGTCTGAAAAAAGAGTTGTCACAGAAAACCATCCCAATAGCACAACCTCCCTTGGTGATAAAAACAACCAATTATACAAAGTATTTCACCAAAATAAAAATGGAAATGTCATTCAAAATTCAAGACAGGATCAAGGGGATCATTGAGATGTTCAGGCAAATTGGGGTGATTCATGTTACCGCTCAAGAAATGGAAAGCTTGATTTATCATAAAGAAGAAGACTTCGAGACCATTCACCCTACACTCGACTTGATGTTAGAATATTTTGAGGAGATGCAGAACAAAGAAGTAATATTGAATGATGGTACTGAGATCAAGAATAATATTGAATACTGTGGAAATGCTAATCACCCAGTATGAAAAAAGTAAGAGTTATATCAGAATGTAGAAAAACAAGATCTTGCAGGAAATGAACATGTTCAGATTCTCTATAACTTTTAAAGTTGATACCTGGAGAATTATTGAGAAACAAATCAGGTGGTTACAACAAGGCAAAAAGGGTAAAGAAATTAAAATGTGCAGCTTACAGCTAGAAATGATTTCACCTCCTAGAGACGAAGTTAAGGTTACTCAAGAAGGGGAAACGTCAAAAGTAGAAAGCCAGTTAGAGATCCAAGAAGAAATAGAGGAAGAAGAAACAGGAGAAAGAGAAATAGATAAAGGAGACCCTCTAAGCATAGAGATTACCGATTGAATAAGTTGAGATTTAAAGGAATCTTAGTAGGGTATGAAGTGAAGACAAAAATAGTAATGGAAGACAGTTGTACAATTTTGAAAGATCAAACTAAAAAGTGACAAGTGTAAGGTCCAGATGAAGCCAAAAATAACAGATTCAAGAATCATAAGCTATAATAAATACACTAGCTATGGTAAGAGTCTGCATCAAGCATTAGAGATAGCAATTTTGCTAAGAGGTATACTTGAGTGCCCATTTGAGTTGTGTTGTTGTATTCCCATTGTGTCTATTTTCTTTGCCATCCCTCATTCTTCCCTTTGTTGTGTAGGTTTTGATAATACTGCATTTGGCGAGCTAAGAATATTTCTAGTCTTTTTGATCCTGAAATTTAGAGATTCTCCTTGCTAACATTTTAGAAGGAAAATTGACGAAGTCTTGTTACATCATTTGAATAAGGCTTTCTCATTGTATTAAAATTTTGAAACATAGTTAAATGGCATTCTGCCAACTCTACATGTAATTATCATCGGAGAAATTAATATAATTATGGGTTTCAGTTTTATCATTCTCTTGTCTTCAGTTCTGTGTGTTTCCTCATAATAGATTACAATATTTGAACATGTTGTGAGTGTTTATTTCGTTGGTTAACCCATTAGACTGATTATTATATTCGAATGAGTCTAATGGCATTGATTTTTCTTATCCCATTCTTTCTGTTCATGTTATGAATGTTGTTAAATTGCTATAATAGCCCAAATTAATAAGGCACTGGTCTACATAAGGTATAATAATTATGTTGTCTTCGCTTGGTCATTTTAATATAGTTAATATATAACTAAAATCTAGAGCGTGTAATATGTGTAAAATCATAAATTACCACTGGGGTTTCCTTACTCATTTTGTTAAGTTTTTTTCCTTTAGCAATATTTCTTTTATCGGAATAAAGAGGCAGGTTGACCATAGCCTGTAATAGCTCATTGGTTTAAAATGATTTCTTGTAGCGTGATAAATAAAAATCCTATGGATATAAGAAATGGTTCCAACAATGCTCTACAGACTTGTTCTCTATATTGCTGAACTTTCATAAGCTTACCAAATATGATATTAACATTCTGTTTATTGAGTTCTGACCCAGCATCAAACTCTATTTTTTACATCAAGCAATTTGGTGCTTTCTTCTTTAGGCATTTCTTCCTCTAATTCTACTAGCTCAGGGATTACCTTTTTGGGAATCCTATCAGTTTTTTCTTTACTAACATTTCTATTTGTGGAGGGTTGTTTTCTTATTTCACTGGTAGAAGCTTTCTCTGTTCTGTCAGGGATTGTTTTGTTTCTTAAGTTCAGAGTGTGAGTAGCTTCTAATTCCTCTACCTCCTTAATAGTTGGAGTTAATATCCCCTGCTTCATTTTATCATATCTAGACTCATGTGGTCTTTGCAAGATTTTGGTACCTTTAGCTATTAAGATCTGGGGATGATGATTTGTAGCATATTTATCCATGTTTTTTTCAAATAGTCTTTCTCTTGATTAATCTTCTAAAGACCAATAGGTATTAATCCTTATATCTTCTTCTAAATCATCATTATGATCTATATTATGTTGTGTACTTAAGTAAATACCACATCCTTCTAGGTTATGGGGAGCATCACAGGTTCAGCAAAAATAAGGAAAACCTTTTGCAACATTAACAGATGGGATAGGGTTTGGAACATTGTTCTAATCTCTATCAAATTCTCTTTTCTTTTAGTTATTATTCTCATTGTTCTTGTTCTTGTTTCCTTCATTTGAGCCATTGTTGTTTCTCCAATTCCTATTGAAATATTTCTTGAAGGGAGGTCCAATGGCTATCACCATTTGAAGGATCCAATGGGCACACAATTTGATGACCAAATCTAAAGACAGATCCCCAAAAATAATCACCACCTTGATTAATGATTTAACTATTGTAAAGGTCGAATTTCTTCTAAGACCAACAAAGTGGAGCACTTACTCCCGAAAAGCGACCATCACCACATTTATAATTCCACATTAGAAAGATATCCAATTTGATGACCAATAAGGAAGCAATGAATGGTTGCAAGTACATGGACCAAAGTCCCTACGGGCATGCAAAATGAGGAGAGCCACCTACCGTTAACTGTCCAACATTAGAAAGTGATGTTCCGACAAATATTTATTGGTGAATTTGAAAAATCAGTAGGTGATACAATATTAACGACAAGGTATGCGAGTAGAGTAAACCCCACTCCACCATCAAGTATTTAAAAATACCACATCGAGCAACCTCACCACCCTAGTAATCTTGAGCAAAAGACTAGTTTGAAAGAGCAGAGAGTGACCTGAGAACTTCGTTTCAATAGACAAAAAGAAACAATTGTAGAGAACAAAATAGAGTCTTGGGAAACTGATTTCGTGCCTAAAGATACAGAGGAGGTAGTGAGATTTGTCATAAATCAGCTACCGTACGTTGAACTCCCCGGACCGATAATGCTTGGGACTACTATGTACGAGTTCACCAAAAAATGTGGGCCAGGAAAAAGCCCACTCCCTCGCAACAGTACGAAATGGAAAATACCTGCATCAAAAGTTTCGCTTGCACAATGGAAAATGATGAGAAGTGCCCTTGGTTGATGGCATATTTATTCCACAAAGCAAGGAGACTGTAGCATAAAGGTTTCCCCAAGAGCACTAGATGGACCAGTAACCTTGGAAAACTTATATGTCCAAAGGTACACTACTCTCCCAACTTGTTGGCCTAGTTAGCCATAGTGTACGAAGAGAATACCATAACGTTTCGAGATAACAAAGACAGACCAGTATTCAGTATCACTCCCAAGCACATCGAGTGGTTTTCAAACTGGCACCCACAAATACTCGATTGGTAAAAATGATAATTGAACGACAATCTCAAATGTTAACTCAATTAGATATTTTTCAATCATTTTTGAAGCGCATGAGAAAGTAGTTGATAAATTTCCAATAGCTAAAACTGTTCTCAAACCATGGGTCCGAGACTTCTACGATATGATTAACATCGTATTGAGAGTACAAGACCTCAATGTAGTAGGTAGGAGAGTGTTACTTTTAGTAGCACACAGTAATTGAGCAATAGGCACTCCAGTCTATGCATGGGAGCGAGTCTTGAGCGATCAGATGCACTCACAAATGATAGATTTGAAAGAGGCAATCCTAAAGTGAAGATAGGAGATGCCTATTTTTTCTAATTACTCCATCCTCATACACCTACTAGCAGGAAAATTAGGAGAAGAAATTCGAAAAAGAGTTGGGGCCGTTGAGATTCCTTATGTTCATACTAGCTTTTGGAAGATACATGAAGGTCGTTCCCACATAGGTTGGTTTTGTGATGTGTTCATGGTAGAATTTCACTGGATTTTGACTGGTTTTCTTCCTAAAATATTGGGACCTGGGGTGAGAGCTTTCATTAGAGAAAAAGATATAGAAGACTATTTCTTCTTTGAAGGTTTCACATACATTCGGCCCTATGGAGCTAAAATCCCTCCAAAAATGCTGCCAATATATTATCCCTTAACCCTCGCTGCCCTAGAACTATGTAGACAAGTGGCCAAAGAGGCTAAAATGAGGCTGGTACAGAAACATGACAAAGTTCCTTGGCTCAACATCCCTTGTAGGTTTGGAAGTTACTTGTTTATAGGGTATCCAACTTTAATCAAAGGGATGTTTGATTTAGACCTAACTTGGAGGCCTTATGATCCAGAAGGAAAGTATGAAAAGTCAATGAAAAATCGAGAATACACCAGGGTCAAGTAAAAGATAATTATGAATAAGAGCTATTAGAGGCTATAAAGATAGGGAAAGATTTACAAGTTGTATGGGACAAGTACCCCTTCAAAGAAATAGGTAATTCACAAATACATAAAGCATATGAGTACCCATCGAAGTTAGTTCTCCTCAAATGGATTTTAGTAGAATCTATGACCCCCCTCTTACCAGAAGCTACCCAAGCAATCATAGAGGATCTTATGTTAGAATTGATAGAAGATCAGGGTATCGATCAGCTTGAAATTACCGTTGATCCTGCAGATATTATAGAACAACAAGTTAAAACACCTAACAATGCCCCCCTTAGGTTGGAGGAGGCACCCAACACTTCCTAGAAGATCCTTGAAAGCTCAAGTGTAGCAAAAGGAAAGGAGGTGGCTGCAGCGCCAGTGCAAGAGCTAACTTCTTCCCAACAGTAGTTCCCATCTCTAGCCAACTGTTAATAGTGACCAGCGAGATGAAGTTAGCCCCCAAAGCTATTCCCAACTCTTTAAAGATAAAATACAGGGAAATAATAGTTTCATCAATAGTCCAAATGAGAAGAGCAGGTGGATTTGGGGGCATCTTCAGAGATTTTGAAATAAAAAAGCAAGCAGTTGTATCTGCTCCAGGAGCTAAGAGACCAAGGCGCTAGCACTGCCCTCCACCAATGTTGTTTTGGAAAGGTTTGAAGAATAAACATCTTTTAGTGATGCCCAAGAGCAAGAGTTATAAATGATAGCTGTAATGGGAAGTAGGGGAGATGATTTCGTAGCATGGATAGAAAGAGACACTCCCAGATTAGGTATGACAGAGATAAAATTGCCTATCTTAGAAGAACCTATTGTTCTTAAAGTAAATGACAAAACTGGGGGAACCTCAGTTCTTAAAAAATAAGGTGACATGGTCGAACTGGCCAAAGCAGTACATGCACAAAATTTAGATCAGCTGCATCAGAATAACATTAAATTAAGAAGCCAACTAGAGACTAGTGATAGAGAAAAAGTAGAGATGCAGGCATTAGTAAATAAACTACAAGAAGAGTTGGCACAGAAAGACACTACAGTAACTCAACCTCCCAAAGTGGTAAGGATCCTCATTATACATATTATTTAAATACCACAAAAATGAAAATGTCAAAGAAATTTCGGCACAGAATTGAGGGGATCACTAAAATGTTCAGGTATATTGGGGTAATTCGAGTTACTGCTCATGAAATGGAAATCTTAATCAGTCAAAAATAAGAAGACCTCGAGGTCGTCTGTCCTACTCTTGACTTAATGTTAGAGTATTTCGAAGAGATGCAAAATTAGGTAGTATTGTTGAACGATGGGACTGAGATCCAGTGCAATATTGAATTCATGAAAGCAGCCATGTTTATATTCAACATGGGAAGGTGGTACAACAATGTGGTAGAAGTTTTTAGTCTGTTCAATGACATGACAGGGAAATTGGCAGAGGTAGGACTATCACTAGAAGAATTTCTGGAAACTGCCAATGTAGAAGATCTCTTGAAGAACAAGATAGAATATTTTAATTGTGAGCCTGACAACGAACCAGAGATGACTAGATAGACTACCTTCTTGGTAAACACTGTAGAGATGTTGATCACCCACTATGAGAAGAGTAAAAATTACATTAGCATACAAAAGAACAGGATTCTACAGGAGATGAACATGTTGAGGTTTGCTGTGTATTTTGACATTGATGCCTAGAAAAGGATTGATAAAAAGATAAGATGGTTACAGCAAAGCAAAAAGGGGAAATAGATTAAAACTTGTAGCCTACAAATAGAAATGAGTTCCCCTCCTAGAGATGAAGATAAGGTTAAAGAGAAGGGGAAAACATCCAAAGTATAAGATCAACCAAATACTCAGCAAGAAACAGTAAAAGAAGAAGCCAAAGACAAAAATGTAGAAGAGGGACGTCCCCAGCATACCAGTATCATCGGTTGAACCAATCAGGTAAAAAGAGACCAAAGAAAGGGTAAAGAAAAAAAATGAATGAAAGAAGACAATGTAAGCCAAATTTACTATTTTTGAAATCAAATCAGATGATGACAATTTTGGGGCTAGGATTGTACCAAAAATAACAGATTCAAGAACCTGGAGCTATAAAGACACCAGCTACGGTCAAAATCTGCATCAAACATTTAGATAGCATTTTTGCTAAGAGGTATACTTGAGTGCCCTACTAGTTGTGTTGTTGTATTTTCTTTTGTGTGTCTATTTTCTTTTTCATTCCTTATTCTTCCCTTTGTCGTACAGGATTTTGAGAGGAAAGTGCTCAAGAAGCTAAGATTATTTCCTGTCCTATTGAGCCGGAGATTCAAAGACTCTACTATTACCAAATTTGAATAAGGAGAGTAGGAGAGACCTATTACATTATTTAAACAAAGTGTCTTCATTGTATTGATACATTTCTTTGAGAAAAATAGAGTTAAAAGACATCTTGCCTACCCTACATGTAATTTGCTATTAAATCAATACAATTTTGGGTTTCATTCTTATTAAATATTTGTCTTGGAATTGTGTGTTACTATGTAATGTGTTACATTATTTTATCCTACTGTCATTATTTTATTAGTTGTGGCTTTTGGGGCAAAATGTCCTCCATAGAAGCCATCATGAAATTCATTAATTATTTTTGGAACTTCATTTTCATATAAAAAGACTAATAACACTCCATCAGAGAGCTTCCAATAAAGGACACCATCTTGCACATGATATTTCTGAGCTTGAAGTTTTACTAAACTCATTCTATTTGTTGATGTATCTCTAGGAAAAGATAGAGTTTGTAAATATATGAGGATTTCATCATACCATTTATATTTTTGATTCTTGATTCTCATGTCATCATGCATTTCATCTATTGTGATGACATTATTAGATTCCTATCCTCTATATGCTAGGTATTTGGCTAAACCTTGTTAGGAATTTTGGGAGGTATTTGTGAGCTTTACTGGGTAAGGCATTTAAATTCGTAGGTAACACAAAATGCCTATATCTATTGGTTCTCCACAAATGAACATTAGCCTAATTTTGGTTTTGCTGATTCGCCTAGACCATTGTTACTATTGGATTTAAATTTATAGCAGTAATATGGGTTTGAGTGGCTTGGGTATAATTTGAAGGGTTATTTTCCTCTGTATTATAATCAACAGGACTATGGGACTGAGATGATTCTAATGTGTTCTCTACAGTAGCATTTAAAAATTCATCTACAATAATATCAGCGACAACAATATTTTGAACACTATTTTTCTTTACGTACTTTATACTGCTAAAATATGATTCATTCTCATAAACAATGCTCTTAAGAAGTGTAAAATACCTTTGGGTTCTCGAATTCTAAGAATAAATCCTTGCCGCTTCTCCTAGTGTGTGGCAGCATGTTCTGCTCCTTATTTCTTGATTTTTGGTTTTTGGGTTCATCTAGACAGAGTTGCCAGCACGTTGGTGTAGAAACAACAGATTGTGTAATCAATATTGCTTGATTCTTTTAACTCTCAACCTCATAGGGGATAGCTTTTTAAAGAAAATTCAATAAAATCAAGAAACATAGAAACACTTTATAAGTCAATTGAAAACTACAGGTAAAATAAAATAAAGAACGTAAGAAATCATAAAAACCAAGACACAGGTTCTTTATTCTAACTTGATCGCTCGTTGATTAATAAATATCATTTGAAAGAAAGCTTTTAATAGATAAATTGTCTAATTAATAAGTCCTTCCCCGACAACGGTGCCAAAAAATTGTTGGAACCATTTCTTGCATCCATAGGATTCGATTGTCACACTACAAGAAATCGTTTGAAATCAACAAGCTATTACAGGCTCTGGTCAACATGCCTCTTCATTCTAATTAAAAATAGCTATTGCTACAAGAAAACTACAAAATGGGTAAGGAAAACCTAGTGGTAAACTTATGATTTTACAAGTATTACACACTTTAGATTTTAGTTATACAGTATCTATATAGAATTGACCAAGCAAAGACAACTTAATTTTTATGCCTTATGTAGATCGGTGCCTAGACTCATTTGGGTTGTTATAGCAATTTAATAACATTCAAAAAATGAGAAGAATGAAAGGGGTTGAGAAAGAATTGGCACTGTTACATTCATTAAAATATCGCAACAGACATAACAGTTAGCCAACGAGAGAAACGTATGCAATACATTCAAATAATGTAACACATCACATAGTAATGCACAATATCGAGACAAAGAAGTAATAGAAATGAGACCCAAAATTGTATTGATTTCACAAAATATTACACGCAGAGTTGGCGGGATGCCATTTAACTCTATTTTTCAAAGAAATACATAATACAATGAAGAAACTCTATTCAAATGATGTAACAGATCTCTCCTACTCTCCTTGTTCCAATCGCAATGATGAGAGTCTCTGAATCTCAGGCTCAATAAGTTTGAAAATAATCTCAACTTCTTAAGTGCTTTTCTATTAAAATCCTGCACAGTAATGGGAAGGAGTGAACAAGAAAAATACATAGAAGGGGATACAACAAAATAAATCAAAAGGGCACTCAAGTATACCTCTTAGCCAAATGCTATCTCTAAATGCTTGATGCAGATTCTGGCCCCGGATGCTTCCTTTTATAGCTTATGGTTCTTGAATCTGTTATTTTTGACCTATTATTGACCTTACACTTGTCATTGTCTGGTTCGATCCTTTTTGTATGCTATCCAACTATTGTGATCCTGGATTTCTTATCGTGATTTTTCTTTTGGTTTGAAGGGAGTTCTCATATTGGATGGATTAGGTGATCTTTATTTTTCTTCTTATGCTCAGTTAAACAGAGATCTTGTACATATATAATTTTTCATTTCCTACTTAACCTAGTCATTGGATTATAATGCTTGTGGTTGACTAGGCTGCTATAGCAAAATTCTAAAGTGAGACAAAGGGTGCCTCGACGTGACGGTGAAGAGAAGAGATGGAGTGTGGGTGATAGACAGATGGAATGACTTTGATAACAAGATGGATATGAGGGAGGAGGGAGCAATGGGAGTTGATTTGCTCAGTAAATGGTGGGGATATGGTGCTATGTGGAGGGACAGTGACGATGGTCATGGGAGAATGCCTAGAAGGAGGAGGGCAGTGATAGATAGGAGGAACAATGGAATGGAAAACAAGATCTTGAAATGCTTATATGGCACTTCCATAACTATATTCTGTCGGATTGAACCCTCTGTAACTATACTCTATCGAAGCGCTAAGCGTGCAACCTTTGATGAGCTAAAACAATGTCTTAATCTTCTTGCGCTTCTTACATCTTCTGAATGTGTAGAGCAGGAAACAATCACGTCCATCTATCTCATGCTTCATGGCTTTTTCAGATGGATTACCTTTTACTGTCCCTATTTATAAATCGAGCAGACTCATGCATGGTTTTAGTTTAGATCGGTTTATCTTGTTGCTCACATGGTACATGATTACACTTAAAGATATGATTTTATTCTTTTGTACAAAGCTCATCTCTTGAATAGTCTGTATCATCCTTGCTTGGGTACTATTCGTGTGATTTTATTTGATAGTCTCCTCATTTTATCTCTTGGTCATTGCCTGAATTAGTCATTTCACCTGATCCTTTTGCTTGTACTTTTGATTCACCTTCTAGTGGCAATTGTTTATCATAACTTACTCCTGTTTAATTGGTTGCACCTGTTAGTGATTCACCACCTTAGTCCAACTTGCGCTGTTATTGTATTACTCTTTCCTCTTGGTTGTAGTCCACCAGATTTGCATAGGGGGATCATGCCTATTGAATATACCAATCCTTGATTATTGGTAAAATTCAAAGAAAGAGGTAATTTCCTACTTAACCTAGTCATTAGATTATAACGCTTTTGGTTGACTAGGCTGCTATAGTAAAATTCTAATGTGAGACAAAGTGTGCCTCGCCGTGACGGTGAAGAGAAGAGATGGAGTGTGATTGATATACTGATGGAATGACTTTGATAACATGATGGATATGAGGGAGGAGGGAGCAATGGGAGTTGATTTGCTCAATAAATGGTGGGGATATGGTGCTATGTGGAGGGACAGTGACGATGGCCATGAGAGAATGCCTAGAAGGAGGAGGGCAGTGATCGATAGGAGGAAGGATGGAATGGAAAACAAGATCTGGAAATGCTTATATGGCACTTCCATAACTATATTTCATCGGATTGAACCCTCTATAACTATATTCTATCGAAGCGCTAAGTGTGCAACCTTTGATGAGCTAAAACAATGTCTCAATATTCTTGCGCTTCTTACATCTTTTGAATGTGCAGAGCAGGAAATGATCACGTCCATCTATCTCGTGCTTCATGGCTTTTTCAGATGGATTACCTTTTACTGTCCTTATTTATAAATCGAGCAGACTCATGCATGGATTCAGTTTAGACCGGTTTATCTTGTTGCTCACGTGGTATATGATTACACTTAAAGATATGATTTTATTCTTTTGTACAAAGCTCATATCTTGAATAGTCTGTATCATCCTTGCTCGGGTACTATCCGTGTGATTTTATTTGATAGTCTACTCATTTTATCTCTTGGTCATTGCCTGAATTAGTCATTTCACTTGATCCTTTCACTTGTACTTTTGATTCACCTTCCAATGGCAGTTGTTTATCATAACTTACTCCTATTTAATTGGTTGCACCTGTTAGTGATTCACCACCTTAGTCCAACTTGCGCTGTTATTCTATTACTTTTTCCTCATGGTTGTAGTCCACCAGATTTGCACAGGGGGATCATGCCTATTGAATATACCAATCCTTGATTATTGTTGGATGGAAAACGCCTTGCGTACCTCAATTTGATACTTTCATTTTTGCAAAAAATGTTAGCTTTATAATATTGAGGGTTTATGTCAATGGTGATCACGCACAGTATAGGAGATATTTTAACCTTTGATCGGTTACTCAATTCATGCCTTTATTTTATTGAAGATATTAACCTTTGTCTCACAATTTAATTAGAGATTTATCTACGCCTATTAGAGAGTAATCAAAATTACCAACCTTTGGTTGATGAATGACCTTTAATGACCAGATTACCTTGTTAATGATTTATCATTCGATCAACCAGGAGGTCCTACGTATTTTTGCAATCATCTGAAATTGTGTTGGCATTTATCAAAGAGAGGGGGTCGTGATAATGTGTTTAGAGCTTTTATTAACCTTAGTTGAGGAAATAAACCATGTCTCTTATCGTTAGGGTAGATTGGTCATGCGTGACCATCGTATCTGGTCAGAATTCACCACTATCATTGGATCTGGTGGATCTATGCTCTTCTTATTTGACTTTATTTCCCTTTGATGGTCATGAGCAAGCACAACCATCGGATTTACTTAGGCATAAGTGCGACCATCTGATCTTGGTCGAACCTTTCTTAGTCGATGACTATTCAGAAATTGTTCACCTTTTAAATCCAATCACTATTGTTGGATCCTAGTAGGAATGAGCGCGGTCATCCGATTAAGGCATGATTGCATCCTTCTTAACAGATGATTGCTTCGATAAAAGGCTAACGTCGAATCTTACTTGGTATGGGCGCGGTCATTGGTGTAAACTTACGGAACATCTTTGTATTATTTTGCAGGCATTTAAATAAGGTTACAAAGGGCCGAGAATAGAACACCGGCGTACTGGAATAACCAGAACTGTTACATGGTTGTAACAGTGAGCTAATATAGACAAAATATATTAGACATTAGTTACGCTAACATCCCCCTTTATTACATTATTTGGGTAATGTAATAACTAATAGCTATACTAACATCCCCTTACATCATTTTGCAATACAAAGTGAGCTGCGAAACAATTCAAATTTGACACGTCCAAGTGCCTTAGTGAAAATGTCTGCAACTTGAGCATCGGTGGGAATGTGCTGAAGCTGAATTCAGTGTTTTGGAACTTCATCTCTAATGAAATGACATTGTGTGTCAATGTGCTTTGTTCTTTCATGATGGATTGGATTCTTGACGAGGTTCAGAACACCCTGATTGTCGCAAAACAAGTGTATTGGAGATTTTGATGGATGGCCCATACTTGTCAGAATGCGACGTAACCATATCACTTCGCACACAGCTTCACGTGTGGCGCGATATTCTGCCTCTGTTGATGAAATAGCAACCACTGTTGCTTCTTGCTCGTGCCAAGAGACAAGACCGAATCCCAGATGAAAAATGTATCCAGAAGTTGACTTGCGATCATCAAATGATCCGGCATAGTCGGAGTCCGTGTATCCTTGCAAGAAGAATTTGTTGTTCCTCTTGTATTCTAGGCCATATTCCATAGTACCATGGACATAGTGAAGAACACATTTTGTTGCTTTCCAATGAGTAGTCTTAGGCTCCTGCATGAACCTCGAAAGATAGTTGACAGCAAATACGAGATCTGGCCTAGTATTGGTCAGATATATGAGACTCCCAATCAGCTGTCGATAGAGAGTACCATCTACCTGAGGTGAGTCATCATATCGCGATAACTAAAGTCCATTCTCCATTGGAGTTGCCATTGGCTTGCAGTCAGTCATGCGATATTTTTCCAAAGAATGTCTTGGCATATTTTTTCCGAGACACTTTGATGGAGTGCTCCTTCCGGCTGAATTCCGGACCAAGACAAGTAATGGAGAAGTCCGAGATCTCGTCATCTCAAAAGATTTGCACAAGTTTCTTTTGACGAGTAGAGATCATAGTTTCGAACTCCCTGTAATGAGCAGATCATCCACATAGAGTACAAGCAACACTATCTCAGAACCCTGTTTCTTGAAATAGAGGTTTGCATCTGACGGACATCTCTTAAATCCATGTTGCATAAGGTGATTGTCCATTTTTATATACCAAGCTCGAGGAGCTTGTTTCGGACTCATACAAGGATTTGACCAATTTGCAAACCTTCTGCTGTTGGCCTTCCACTTCAAATCCTTCAGGTGAGTCATATAGACTTCTTCTTGGAGATCACCATTTAGAAAGGCACTTTTGACATCCATCTGGTGAACTTTCCACCCATATTGTGCTGCCATAGCACACATAACCCGAATTGTGGTCATCCAAGCAGTAGGTGCAAAAGTTTCCTCGTAGTCAATGCCTTCTTTTTGAGCATAGCCCTTTGCAACAAGACGGGCCTTATGCTTATCAATTGTTCCATCTGCCTTGTACTTGACTTTATATACCCATTTGCAGCCAATGGGTTTCTTTCCATGCGACAAATCAACAAGCTTCCAAGTTTTATTCTTCATCAAAGACTCATACTCTGTATCCATAGCGGCCTTCCACTGAGGCTCACCGAGAGCATCTTGCACTGATGCAGGTTCAAGACTATCTATGGTAGACATGAACGCCCTGTCATCATCAATATCCATATCCTCAACTTTTGTACTTGGAGTTACAGAAAGTTCCTCAAAATATTGACAAAGATCATCAACCTCACCAGTTTCTTTGGCTTCTTTTTCCTTTTGAGCCATACTGCGTGTACGAGGTCTATCCAAATTCAAATTGGGAGGAGTGGATAAATTTGCGTCTCTGATTGTATTTGTACACCATTTAGGATTCTTCTTCGGTGGAGGTGAAGAAGATGTAGAAGGACCTCCTGTCTGTGTTGACGAAGGAATCTTCTCTTCCTTAGTTTCCACAATATCTTGGTGTACTTTAGATGTGCTCTGTGATGTGAAAGCTTCATCAAAGACAACATCTCTACTGATATGAATTTTCTTAGTCAAAGGATCTATCAACCGATATCCTTTAGAGTGCTCAAAATAACCAAGAAAAATACATCTCAGTGTTTTCTCATCTAGCTTCTTCCTTTTCTCTTTCGGTATGTGCATGAAAGCTTGACACCCGAAAATACGTAGATGAGATATGGAGGGTTTTCGACCACTCCATGCTTCCTATGGAGTCATTCCTTTTAGGGCCTTTGTGGGTGCCCTATTCAACAGATACACTGTAGTGGTGACAGCTTCTGCCCAATATTGTTGCCCAAGAGTAGCTCTTGTGAGCATACAACAAACCATTTCCATGATAGAACGGTTCCTTCTCTCAGCAACTCCATTTTTTTGAGGAGTATAGGCAGTTGTTAATTGTCTCTTGATTCCATGCTTATCTAGGAATGTCGAGAATTCATTAGAGGTAAACTCTCCCCCTCGATCTGAGCAGAGGGTTTTAATAGAAGCTCCTGACTCCTTCTCAACGAATTTCTTGAACTGCTGGAAGAATGCGAAAGCTTCAGATTTCGATTGGAGAAAGAAAACCCACATCTTTCGTGAGTAGTCATCTACGAATAACTGAAAGTATCTCTTCCCTCCACAAGCTGTTGGGTGTGAAAGGACCGCACAGATCGGTATGAATTAACTCCAGAGGTTTTCGTGCTCTTGTTGAGCTCTTTTCAAATGGTACTCTATGCTGCTTTCCTGCCAAGCAGTCAGAGCACACTGGCAATGTGGCAGAAAGGGAAGGAAGACCTTTTACCATCTCATACTTGCTGAGCTCAAGTAAGTAGCCAAAACTAAGATGCCCATATCTCTTGTGCCATAGGGAAGTTGCCTCCTTAGTAGAGATAGTCATGGCAACATGTGGAGTAGAGATAGCATCTAGTGCAAATAAGCCATGCTTATATGAAGTTGTTGCAATCTGCTTACCCTTTCTGGTAATGGTACAACACTTCTTTCCATTCTCAACACGAAAGTTGACAACCATATTTTTGTCCAGGATTCGTGTCACTAATAACAAATTGTTGGCCAATCCCGGAACATAGAGGACTTTGTCAATCTGACACTTGCCATCAGGAAGAGTGACTGAAACTGTACCCTCTCCCTGAACCCTGTAGGTTTTATCATCAGCAATGGTGACAGGTTTGCCCTCCTTGGCCACAAATGATTCAAACCACAATCGTCGCCGATCATATGTTTGCTAGCTCCGGAATCAACATACCAAACAGGATCCCTCCGTGTGGAATCCGTGGTAGTCATGAGCACCTTGTGTGCCCATTCGGAATCCGAGTCAGATTCTTCAACAGACAACATTCACTTGGGGTTGCTTGTTTTTATTTTGTGGTTTGTTTTGGCCTTTCTGCTTGTTCTTATGCCAACACCTATTGGTGTCATGGTTGTCTTTCTCATAGATCTTGCACCACCTCTTCTTCTGTTGAGGTTGTTTGCCTTTTCCTTTCGTATCCTGTTGAGAATTTTTTCCTTTCTGAAAGTTGCCTCCTTTTTGGCCATTACCTTTCTTCCTAGAACCCTGCCTATTGGTGTATAGGGCTGTATTGGAAGAATCATCCTTGTGAAGTTGGCGTGCCTCCTGTTGTTGAAGTAGATTGACCAACTCGATGTAGGTAATTTGTCGTTGAGACACCTGGATGGAGGTTATCAACATATCAAATGAAGAAGGTAAAGCTATCATCACAAGTGAAATGAGAAGATTTTTGTCCACAGTATCTCCCAAAGAACTCAATTTGTCTTTCAATTTAGACACTCTGCACAGAAAGAGTTCAACTGTTTCACCCTGCCTCAAACTCAGGTTATGAAGTTGTTGTTGAAGATGAAGAATGGTGGAATCATTCTTTCCCTCATAGATGGTTTGAAGGGCATCCCATGCCTCTTTACCACTTGCTTTGTCAGCTATATGAGGTTGCACTTCATCTGAAACAAGAAACAAAATGAGCACCTTTGCTCGATTGTCTTTCTTGTCAAAAGCTATCTGATCTCGTTGAAGGACCTGTGGATCCTGCTGTTGGTGAAGGCCTAGTTGCTACTCCAGTAACAATATCCCACAAATCTTCCATTTGGAGAACTGCCTTCATCTTATGTTTCCATGGTGTATAATTTGGACCTTTCAATAACTGATGCGGATCAGTCATCAATTTTGCAACAGCTGCCATAGTGAAGGTTCCTTATATCACCAATTGGTCCCCCTTTCGATATACCTTTTGCTAGGCCAATATACCGTACAAAATACCCGCCCTTACGTGAGGGAAACTATAGGTATTTAGAAAGATAAAAAAAAATCACCCGCCCTTACGTGAGGGAGACTATAGGTGAGTTTTAGAGATCATACGATACGTGGAGCATAAGCGGTATTGAAAGGGAATCGCCTTGTTGATGGCACCTACCATAGAAGATTCTTCTCATGCGTGGGGCGTAAATTCCCCTAAACACTATGAAGAATACTTCGTCAGGATTTACGCCTAAACACAAGTGCGATAAAGGGTAGTGGATGGAGTAAAAAAATGCAAAAATGGCGTACTTATTCCTCCCCGACGATTTATAGAGAACAAGCTCAGACGTCGTTGTTGCAGCTATATTAGGCGATAGATACAGTAGCCCAAAGCACGAAAACTTTACCTGTAATTGTGGGCCAGAGGTACCGTTTTTACCGAACGCTACGGTGCAAATAAATTGCACAGATGGGTTTAATTATTCCGGGGACTTAGGGAGTGTTTTGATTTTAATTTTTAATGTTATAGTGCAAAAATGAAATATGCAACATACAACCAAAAAAATTGCCCACAAGAATAACCCACAAGGTGTCGGTCACAGCTGAAAATGCACCTTTTACAATTTGCCAAATTGCTATTTTTCGAAAAATTACTCACTATCCCCCTTTGATTTTTTGAAAAAATATCCCCCCTTAAAAAAAAATTTCTTTAACAAAGCATTTTCAATAATTATTATATATTTAAAATTAAAATAAATAATTTTAATTTATATAGTTTTAAAACTTATAAGAAATAAATTAAAATTAAAATTTTAATTTATAAAGTTAAAAAAACTATATTAAAAAATTAAAATTAAAAATTTTAATTAAAAATTAATAATTAAAAAAAATAACTTTGAAAAAAAAATATACCTTGGGGGGAGTCAGCGGGATTTGAACCCCCGACCTGTAGGCTCCCTGAGCCTTACCGCACGACTCACGACCACGTGAGCCAGCGGGCTGATCCGGAAGGAACAGCAAAGCCCCTCCTTTTTCAACCCTGCTTTCTGCTTCCCGAGCCCTCTCGTGCCGCCTCCTCTCTTGTTCTCCTCCGCAGTCCCTCGTTCTCCTCTGCCTCTTTTTTTTTTTATACTCCCTGCGCGCTTTTCGCGCTGCGGGGTGGGGGGGAGGGGTCCGCAAGCTGCGACGAGAAAGGGGGCGGGTGGGGGGGGGGGTCCTCTCCCCTCCGGCTCGCGCACGCTCGCGCATCTGTCGCACTGACACCGCGCGACGGATTGTCGCACGCGCGCTCTGTCACGGGCCTGCATGATAGACTGTCGCACGCGCGCTCTGTCGCGTGCCGCGACAGCTCCTGTCGCGGATTGCAGAGCGTGACGTCCACGCGCGCTCTATCGCGGGCCTGCGCGATAGACTGTCGCACGCGCAAATCGTGCTGCCGAGCGTCGCGCGCGCTCTGTCGCGGGCCTGAAGTCGTGCTACCGAGCGTCGCGCTGGGAGGAGTGGCGGCGGCTCCCGCGACGCAGCGCGCCGAGTGGGGTCGTCCGCGGACCTGTACGCGGGGTGGGGGGCGGATAGATGTCCGCTCGCCCTCGGCCCTGCGTGTCCTTCCCGGAGCGACCTGGACGCTGGAAACCTTCGAACACAGTACGCGTTCAACCGGGCTTCCGCCCTCTTCACTGCACGACGACTGACGCACGATAAAAAAAATAGTTCTTCGTTTAAAATCACGCCCAAAAAAAAATTACGAACAGCTCTGATGCCATGTAAACTTACGGAACATCTTTGTATTATTCTGCAGGCATTTAAATAAGGTTACAAAGGGCCGGGAATAGAACACCGACGTACTGGAATAACCAGAACTGTTACATGGTTGTAACAGTGAGCTAATATAGACAAAATATATTAGACATTAGTTACGCTAACAATTGGATCGACCAATGATGTGCACTCTTGTCTTTTATGGGGCTTTGATTTGATCGTGGTCGTTAGATATTGGTGGGTTGAGTGCTATCGTCAGATCAGGATGTAGTTCAATTCTTTTTAATGGGTGCTTGTTCTAATCAAGCGCTACCATCGAATATTTCTCGATTGCACATGACCATCAATCTTCATCGATTATTATTTTGGTGAGCCCTCTTTTAATTTTTGAGCAACTCTTTTGGAGCATGACCGTTAGATCAACCTGGCTCAAGTGCAACCATTAGATTAGTTTGAACACAGGGGTTTTTGACTTTGACTTGGATGGGACCCTTTTATCGGTTGATTGCTTTGTGATGCGCGTAGCCATTGGATTATCCCTAGTGAAGGTGCGTCTGTTGATATTTCTCAAACCTATACATGATTTAACCATGAACATGGGTAATAACTTTAAACTAACCTTGGTGATTAGTGGTGAAGCGGATATGTTGGATTGTCTCTTAATCAAGCACAATCGTGGATCTTCTGTAACCTACAATTTAGGTAACCGAAAAGTGCATGCTTCATTAATTGTGATTAAGCGAAAGGGGGATGATTAGTAACATGTTAGGACCCTCGGTAAACATGATTTAATCTGACTACTCAAGTGTTGACTTGGTATTACCACTTGATTTACCTTTGTTTATCTGAAGAAAGAATTACCGTCAGATCATCTCGTGAAAGAGCGCATTCGTTGATCTCCTTCAATTAAACATAATTTTATAATAATACCTTGGCTTACCTTGGTTTGTGACAAACACACATCCATTGGATAAATTCTTGATCAAGCATAGTCGTGAATCTTACGCGACCATTATACCTAGGATTTTGAACTTTAGATCAGGGTGCTTTATTAAGTCGAGCGCATCCATCTGATTTCTCCTTGATGAATTTAGATTTCCTGTAATCTACAAGCTTGATAACCGAAAGGGGTACATCACTTTATTTCGATAATTATTTATTAGAGCCGAAAGGGAGTAATTACCTAATGTGTTAAACCCTCATTAATTTTATTTAACAGTTTTAATTAATCTTTTGGTCTTTAGCCCTTTTAATGAATCTTTTATGAGAGCGCGATTGTCCGATCAGATTTTAATCAAGCACTACCATCATATTTAGCCGATTAGCTCAATGTTTAATTTTTTAGGGGGCCCGTACCCTTAAGGTTTTGATTAATCTTCATTCAAAACCTTATATTTTTGGACTTTAGATCTTGGTGTTCTATCTTTAGACCTCGAATTATCTTCTTTTAATATTTTAGGACTTTGGGGTTTATTCATTAGGCTTAGATATGATTATTGTTATTTTTAAAAGTAAGGCTCACATTTGATTCACGGGTACCCTTAATTTTTTTTTTTTTTTTAATTTACATGGTGGAATCGGTAGCCGCCACGAATCCGGGTAGGCTATCCAGCTTTTATGGCCGCCACAGTATTTTGCACTGTCCGCCCTAGAAGCCGCCACACAGATCTTCACGCAGTCCGCCCCTATAACCACCATGCCACAATCATTTTAAACCTTTTACGCCGCTGAAAGCACCAAGAAAGGGACAAGCGTTCAGTCCGACGAGTGAAACAAATGGGTTGTACGGGTACCCTTACTTTAAAGTTGGGTATTTTTATGATTTTACCACGGTATTGGATGCTTATATAATTTGACCTTAATGATTTTTCAAATGATAAAACAATGATCATAAGTTCAATCTAAAACAAAATGGCTTAGGCTAATAATATCAACTATTAAACATAAGGAAGTCAACTTCTCAAGTGAAAATGCAACAAAGGCTAGCAAATTTTGTTAATTTTATTGAAAACCAAAATTTTAAAATTGGAGGTTTTCAGATATTGAGTCAATTTTGGCTCCAACAGACCCCTTATGGCCTATCTCAACTTGTTTGACCCACACAATTCATTATGGCCCTCTTGGCTTATTTTGACCCATTTTGACCCACCTAACATATTCTAGACTTCTCAACCCATTTTGCTAATTTCTAGACTTTTTCTTCCTCAATTGGCTCATTTTGGCTTTCTTGACTGGTTCCAACCTACCTATCTATCATACCTAACCTATCTAGCTTACTTTGATCTTGCTTAACCTATTCAGACCTATCATATATTGATTTTAGAGCAAAAACACATGATAAGATAAAAATATTGGTTTCATACTCTAAACTATTTCATACATATAGGAAAAATATCTTTGTAGGATGACACATCCTATGATATAAAAGACATAGGTGATATAAAACTATAACTTGGATCACACATATGCTCTAAATAGGTCTTATATGTTTTATGACTCACCAAGGATCTACTCTTAGAAAATCAATTACCTGACTATAACTTGAAGGCTAAGTTTTGATAAGCAACAAGGATTCAAGTATGCTTCATTCATGATAAACTTAAGAATTATAAGATCATTGCATACATAAAAGGAATGGGAAAAACCTCAATAATGCTAATAATAGATAAATAATTCCCATTGGCAATAGGAAAAGTTATTAGTGAATTCAAATTAGGAAATGAAACATAAAAAAAATAACAAAGTTACCAAAGATAATCATTCTAAACGAAAAGAGCATGTATTTGTTAAACATGCTCAACTAAGTCAACTATTCTAGAAAAACTAGACACATGAGAGGATTAAAAGATTGGTTTCAAAATCTAAACTATTCTACACATGTAAGAAAAGTCTCTTTTGGGGATGACACATCTTCTGATATATAAATGATATAGGTGACTTTAAATTATGACTTAGATCAAACATATGCAATATCAAAGAAGTCTTATATGTTCCATGACTAACCAATAATCTACTCTCTATCATACCTCTTGATTTGATCCATACCAATCTTTTTAGACCAAGTTACAATGGGTCCTAATATTTTCAACTATTTTTTGATGATCATACTTAAAAATTATGGGTATTTTTTAAACAAAGATGAACCTCACATCTACTTCCAATAATTTAAGGCCCAAATAGAGATTTACATAGAAAGAAGGATCCATTTACTCCACTTTGATAAAGGGGGAATTTACCAGTAATATTTTTTTAATATTTCTAAAGGAATGTCACATTCAATGATAGTTGGGAGTTGCCTACTCACCACAACAAAAGATATTACAAAACATAGAAATAAAAAAATCATGGAAATGGTATGATGTATGTTGAAGGATTCTTAACTTGGATAATATTTTTGGATAGTGGCAGTACATAAAACAACCTATTCAATCAACTATGCCCCAACTACATCACTTGAACATATCACTCTAGAAGAAGCATGGAGTGGACACAAACATCAACTCTCTCATATTTAAGCTTTTGCTTGTATAGCATATATGTACATCCCAACGGAGAAAAGACATAAACTAGATGAAAATTTTCAATAATGCATCAAAAGCCTATAAATTATTTGATACGGCTATAAAGAAAATATGTATTAATCATGAGATCATCTTTGCCTAGATAAATTAAGGTTGAAACATATTAGAACAAGCCATGATGGGTTGATATAGGTCAAGAGGGAAAAAAAATAGATTAAAATAGATAATAAATCAAGGTTGGGTTAAGATAGGTCAAGAGGGAAAAAAATAGGTCAAAATAGATAATAAATAAAGGTTGAAACATATTAGAACAAGCCATGATGGATCAAAATGGGATAATATGGATAGAATGGGTTGAAACAGGTAAAAATAGGTCTGGCAAAGTTGGGATGGGTTTAACTGGGCTAAAATAAGTCTAGCATGCTAGCATAGGTTCAAATAGACTAGGATAGGGTGAAACAGGCTTGAAGGGTACAACATGGACTTGGTAGAGCCAAAATAAGAAAAATAGGTTAGGATAGGTAGGGTAGGCCAAAATAAGTTGTCAAGGCCAAAATGAGCCAAGTGGGGCACAAACATACCAAACATGCCAAAATGGGCAAAGAAGGCTGAAATGGGCTAGGTGGGACAGAAATATGCCAAAACAAATCATGTAGGTTTTAATGGGCTAGGTGAGCCAAAACCATTTAAAACACACCTCATAAGCCCAAATAGGCCATAAGTGATTGAAATGGGCTAGGCATGGCTAAAACAAGTAGGATGGGTTGGGCCATATCAGGTGGGCCAAAATGGGCTAGGAAGGGTAAAAGTTAGGTAGGTTTAGATAGGCTAGAAGGACTAAAATGGGTAAGACAAGTCAAAATGAGCTAGAAGATGCAAAACTAGCTAGGAAGGCTAGCACAAGCTAAAATGGGAAAGGAGGTCAAAATAGGCCAAAACAAGAAGAAATATGCTAGATAGGCTAGGACAGGTTAAAAAAGACTAAGCAAGCTAAGATAGATTAAAATGGTCTAACACAAATTAAATTAGATCATGAAAGGTTGAAATAGGTAGGATTGGTTAGGATAGGTGGGGTGGGCTATAATGAATCAAGAAGACCAAAATGTGCCATGCAAGGCAAAACCAACCCAAAATATACAAAAATGGACCAAGAAAGTTAGACAAGACAGGAAGGGTAGAATTGGTTGAGTAGACTAGGACATGCTAGAAGGGACCAACATGGGTGGGATGTGCTAGCAAAAATAGGTTGAAACATACCAAAATAAGACAACAAGACTAGAATAGGCCAACAAATAAGAATAGGTCAGTTTAGGTTAAGGAGGCCAAAATGAGTAAAAATAGTTAGAAACAAGTTAACAGGACTAGATAAAATGGGTTTGGTAGGGTCAAAGTGGGCAAGATTGATTAAGATAGATCAGGTGAATTGAAATAGACCAAAATAGGCCAAGATAGGCTAAAATAAACCAGGCAAGGCCAAAGTGGGCAAGATATTTTAGGACAGGCTGGGTAGGGTTGAAACATACTAGAATAGGCCAAGAAGTGTCATGTGGGACATACAAAGCTAAGACAAGTTGGAAGGGGCCAAAACAAGTAGAAACATGAAAAAATAGGTCAGGTGGGGCAAAAATGTGCCAAATAGGCCAAAACATATGAGAACAAGCTATGACAAGATTGAAGTGGCTAAGAATGGGGAAAGTAGACCATATTTGATAAAAAGTGGTGAATATAATCAAGTGAGTCAAGATAGGCTAGGATGGACTAAAAAAGACCAAGCAAGTGTGCAAGGTCAAATTGGACTAGGATAGGACAAAAAAGACTATTAGGGACCAAGACGGGTTGGGTAGGCCCAAAACAAATAGAATAGGTCAAGATAAGTTGAACAAGTCAAAACAAGTCGAGAAGGCCAAAATAGGCAAAAAAAACATGCCAAAATGGGCAAAAAAGGCTTAAATGGATTATGTGGGATAGAAACATGCCATAACATTCCAAAATATGTTGATAAGGACATAACAGGTTGGGTAGATCAAAACTAGCCAAAATAGAATGTGGGTTCAAAATGGGTTAGAACTGGTTGAAATAAGCCATAAGAGACCAAAATGGATTGGGCAGGGCCAAAATAGATAGGATGGGTTTGGCCATGTTGGCTAGGTTGAAACGTATTAGGTCATACTAGAATAGGTTAAGAAGGGCAAAGTTGGTAGAGCAAGCTAGAAGTGACTAAAAGATAGGCCAAAATGGATGAGAACATATGCAAGAAAGATGGAAATAAGCCAAATGGATCAGATGGATTAGAATAGGTGGGGGAGACTAGAATGAACTAAAATAACCAAAAAAAATGAATCAAGTAAGTTGAGATGGACCAAAATAGGCTAAGCAAGGAGGACATACTAAATTAGTTTAGGATAAGCTAAAATGGGCCAAAACAAGCCAAAATAGGTTAGGTAGGGTGGAATTGGGTAGGACAATTTAGGATAGGCAGGTAGGGTTAGAATGAGTTGGGAAGGCCAAACCATACTAGGTGAGGTAGGAATAAGCCTAAATATACCAAAATGGATCAAGAAGGTCTAAACATGTCAAAATTGGTCATAACAGGTTAAACCAACTAAAATTGGTCCCATGGGCTAGGACAAGTTAGGACAAGTGAGGCCAAAATGGGACAAGCAAATGGAAATGGGCCAAATCATACTACAATAGGATGAGAAGGAAAAATTGGTTTGGCATGCCAAAATGGGTTGGGCAAGCTAGAATAGGCTAGAAGGTTTCAAAAAGAGTAGGACACGCTCTTTCATGGGACCATCTAACGATAGTGCTTGTTTCAAATACATAAAAGTAAATCAGGCGGTAAGAAAACACTTTATTAGTCAGATTGATCATTCTTAATGAGGGCTTAACATGTTACTAATCATTCGCCTTTCGTTTAATTAATATTAAGGGAAATCAATAACAAGCACTTTTTGATTACCTAACCCGCAGGTTACAAAAGATCTGACGGTAGCGCTCGAGAAAAAGTCAATCCGACGGTTGCGCTTAGCCACAAAACACCAAGGGTAAGTCTAAGGAGGTTAATCATGCTCATGATTAAATCCTGTGTAGGTTTGAGCAATATCGATGAACGTGCTTCCACCAGGTATAATCCGACGGCAACACATATTACAAAGAGGACAACCCATAAAAGGGTCCTATCCAAGTAGATCCAATGGTTGCGCTCGGGTGTAATTGATCTAACGGTCGTGCTTCAAAAGAGTTGCTCGAAGGTTAAAAGAGGGTTAATTAAAGTAATAATCAACAAAGATCGACAAATGCGCTTGATCCCGACTGAATCCAACGGATACTATTTCACAAAGCTATTAAAGGTTGATAAGTTGAATAAATATAAACAGTAAATCCGAAGGTCGTGTGCAATCGAGAAAAGATCTAATGGTAGAAGTTTATCTAAACAAGTGCCCATTAAAGAAATACAATTACATATCAATCTGACGACAATGCTTGGCCGATCTAAATCTAATAGCCATGATCTAATCGAAGCCATACAAATAACAAGAGCATCCATTGTTGATCAATCCAACGGTCGCGCTTGTACCAAGAAAGATCCAACGACAGTGCTCCGTCAAAGCTATCATCCTTTAATAAGTGCGTGATTACATCTTCATCGGATGGTCGCGCCTTTGCCTATCAGATCCAACAGTGTTGACTGAATTAAAAATATGAACAATGTTCCAATGGTCGATTGAACAAATGGTCTTTGGCCTAGATCGAATGATCGCGGTCCATCTCAACCATATCTGATGATTGTGCTTGGACAATCTACCTAGACAATAAAATATAATCGAACAACTATGAAGGATCGCATGATTAATCAAACGGTAACCCATTGACGAGGTAATATGACTATTAAAGGTCGTATATTAAAAATAAGGTTAGCCATGATTTGATTACTTTTTAAAGGAAGGGTAAAACTCTAATTAAATTTTGAATTTAAGATTAATATTCGCACTAGGATAAGAAACCATGGTATAATGCTTATTATAAAATTGATTAACCAGTAAAATGCTAAGGTATCCTCTATACTGTGCACAATCACCATTAACATGTACCTTCGATATTACATGGCTAACACCTTTGTAGGTTCAAAGGTATCGAGGCACAATGAACGATCTGAATCTCATCCGATGGCTATCATCGTTTGAAGGATCCAATGGTTACATAATTCGACGACCAAATCTAAAGACAGATCCTAAAAATAATCACCACCTTGATTAACGATTTAACTATTTTCAAGGCCAAATTTCTTCCAAGACCAACAGAGTGGAGCACTTACTTCCGAAAAGCCACCATCACCACGTTTATAATTCCATGTCAAAAAGATGTCCAGTTCGATGAACAATAAGGAAGCAGTGAACGATTGCAAGCACATGGACCAAATCCCTATGGACATATAGGATGAGGAAAGCCACCTACCATTAATTGTCCAACATTAGAAATTGATGTTTCGGCAAATATTCATTGGCGAATTTGAAAAAGTAGTAGGTGATATAATATTATTGACGAGGTATGCAAGTAGAGTGAACCCCACTCCACCATCAAGTATTTAAGAACACCACATCAAGCAACCTCACCACCTTGGTAATATTGAGCAAAAGACTGGTTCGAAAGAGTAGAGAGTGAACAGAGAACTGAGAAATTTGTTTCAATAAACAAAAAGAAACAATTGTAGAGAACAAAATGGAGGCTTAGGGAACTGATTTTGTGCCCAAAGATATAAAGGAGGCAGTGAGATTTGTCACAGATCAGCTACCGTACGTTGAACTCCCCAGACCAACTATTCTTGGGACTATGTACGAGTTTACCCAAAAACGTGGGCCAGGAAAAAAGCTCACTCCCTCACAACAGTACGAAATGGAAAATACCTGCATTAAAAGTTTTGTTCACACAATGGAAAATTATGAGAAGTGCCCTTGGTTGATGGCATATTTATTCCACAAAGCAAAGAGACTGCAGCATAAGGCTTTCCCCAAGAGCACTAGATGGACCAGTAACCTTGGAAAACTGATATGTCCAAAGGTACATTACTCTCCCGACTTGCTGGTCTGGTTAGCTGTAGTGTACGATGAGAATACCAAAATATTATGATACAACAAAGACAAACTAGTATTCAGTATCGCTCCCAGGCACATAGAGCAGGTTTTCAAACTGGCACCCGTAAATACTCGATAGGTGAAAACGATAATTGAATGACAATCTCAAATCTTAACTCTATTAGATATTTTTAAATCATTTTTTGAAATGCATGAGAAAGTAGTTTATAAATTTCTAATAGCTAAAACTGTTCTCAAACCATAGGTCTGAGACTTTTGCGATATGATTAACATTGTATTGGGAGTACAAGACCTCAGTGTAGTAGGTAGGAGTGTGTTACTTTTAGTAGCACACAGTAATCGAGCAATAGGCACTCCATTCTATGCATGGGAGCGAGTCTTGAGCGATCATATGCACTCACAAATGACATATTTGAAAGAGGTAATCCTGAAACGAAGACAGGAGATGCATGTTTTCTCTAATTACTCCATCCTCATACACATACTAGCAATTAGGAGAAGAAAGCCAAAAAAAAGTTGGGGTCATTGAAAGTCCTTATGTTTAGACTAGCTTTTGGAACACGAAGGCCATTCCCATGTAGGTTGGTTTTGTGATGTGTTCATGGTAGAATTTCACTAGATTTTCACTGGATTTGTCCCTGAAAGACTGAGACCTGGGGTGAGAGCTTTCATTAGAGAAAAAGATATTGGAGACTATTTCTTCTCTAAAGGGTTCAAATACATTCGGCTCTATGGAGCTAAAATCCCCCCAAAAATATTGCTAATGTATTGTCCCTTATCCCTCATTGCCCTAGAACTGTGTAGACAAGTGGTGGAAGAGGCTAAAATGAGGCTGGTAAAGAAACACGACAAAGTTCCTTAGCTCAGTGTCCCTTGCAGGTTTGGAAGTTACTTGTTTATGGGTATCTGACTTTACTCAAAGGGATGTTTGATCTGAACCTCATGGATTTTGAGGAGAAAACTTAGAGGCCTTATGATCTAGAAGGAAAGTATGAAAAGACGATGAAAAATCGAGAATACGCCTGGGTCAAGCATAGAAAAGATAATTATGAATAAGAGCTATTAGAGGCTAAAAATACAGAGAAATATTTACAAGTTGTATGGGACAAGTACCCCTTCAAAGAAAGAGGTAATTCACAAATACATAAAGCATATGAGTACCCGTTGGAGTTATTTTTCCTCAGAGGGATTTTAGTATAATCTACGACCCCCCTCTTACCCGAAACCACCTAAGCAATCAGAGAGGATCCTGTGTTAGAATTGATAGAATATCAGGGTATCGATCAGCTTGAAATTACCATTGATCCTATAGATATTGTAGAACAATAGGTTAAAACACCTAACAATGCCCCCCTGAAGTTTGAGGTGGTACCCAGCACTTCCTAGAAGGTCCTTAAAAGCTCAAGTATAGAAAAAGGAAAGGAGGTGGCTGCAGCGCTAGTGAAAGAGCTAACTTCTTCCCAATAGGCTATAGTTCCCATCTCTAGCCAGTTGTTAACAGTGACCTACGTGATGAAGTTAGCCCCCAAAGCTATTCCCAGCTCTTTAAAGATAAAATATAGGGAAATAATAATTCCATCGATAATCCAAATGAACATGAGAAGAGCAGGTGGATTTGGGGGTATCTTCAGATATTTTGAAATAAAAAAGCAAGCAGTTGTATCTACTCCGGGAGCTAAGAGACCAAGGCTAGCACTGCCCTCCACCAATGTTGATTTGGAAAGGTCTAAAGAACACACAACTTTTAGTGATGCCCAAGAGCAACAGCTACAAATGATACATTATCGTTACCAAATTGGAACAAGGAGAGTAGGAGACCCCTGTTACATTATTTGAACAGAGTTTCTTCATTGTATTGATACATTTCTTTGATAAAAATAGAGTTAAAAGGCATCTTGCCTACTCTGCATGTAATTTCTTTGTTAAATCAATACAATTATGGGTTTCATTCTTATTAAATCTTTGTCTTAGAATTGTGTGTTACTATATAATGTGTTATTTGAATTTATTATGTACGCGTATGTCGTTGGCCAAGTGTTATGTCTATTATGATATTTGAATGATTATGATAGTGCCAATTTTTTCTCAATCCCGTTCTTTCTTTTTCATGTTACAAACATTGTTAAATTTCTATAACAACCTAATGAATCTAGGCACCGGTCTGTAATATAAAATATTGGTTATTTTCATTGCTTGGTCATTTTAATACATATAGAATAATTCTAATCTGGAGCGTGTAATACTTGTAAAATCGTATGATTACCGATGGGGTTTCCTTACCCATTCTATAGTTTCTCCTGTAGCAATAGTTGTTTTTAATTAGAATGAAGAGGCGAGGTTGACCAGAGCCTGTAATAGCTCGTTGGTTTCAAACAGTTCCAACGCTAATAGCCTGTAATAGCCTGTAGCGTGACAATCAAATCCTATGGATGCAAGAAATGGTTCCAACAGTAACCAAAAAGTGCATGCTATTGATTTTCATTAATCTTGATTAAGCGAAAGGGGGATGATTAGTAACATGTTAGGACCCTCGGTAAACATGATTTAATCTAACTACTCAAGTATTGACTTGGTCTTATCACCCAATTTACCTTTGTTTATCTAAAACAAGTGCTACTGTCAGCTCATCTCATGAAAGAGCGCATCCATTGATCTCATTCAATTAAACATAATTTTAAAATAATACCTTGGCTTACCTTGGTGGTTTATGACAAACGCGCATCTGTTGGATCAATTCTTGATCAAGTGCAACCGAGGATCTTCCGTGACAACTTTACCTAGGCTTTCGAGCATTAGACGAGGGTGTTTTATTAAATCGGGTGCATCCGTCCGATTTCTCCTTGATGAAGTGTTGCCTTTAGATTTCTTGTAAACTACAAGCTTGATAACCGAAAGGGGTGCATCACTTTATTTCTATAATTTTTGATTAGAGCTAAAAGGGGGTAATTAGGTAATGCGTTAGACCCTCGTTAATATTATTTAATAGTTTTAATTAATATTTTGGCCTTTAGCCCTTTTAATGAACCTTTTATGAGAGCACGACCGTTCGATCAGATCTTAATCAAGCGCTGCCATCATATTTAGATGATTAGCTCAATGTTTAATTTTTTAAGGGGCACATACCCTCAAAGTTTTGATTAATATTCATTTGAAACCTTAGATTTTTGGACTTTAGACCATGGTATTTTTATGATTTTACCGTGGTATTGGATGCTTATATAATTTGACCTTAATGATTTTTCAAATGATAAAACAACGATCATAAGATCAATCCAAAACAAAATGGCCTAAGTTAATATCAACTTTCAAACATAAGGAAGTCAACTTCTCAGGTGAAAACACAACAATGGCTAACAACTTTTGTTAATTTTCGTGAAAACCAAAATTTTAAAATTGGGGGTTTTCAGATGTTGAGTCAATTTTGGCTCCAACATAGGCTCTGACTGGGACAATGTGCTGAAAACATGAGTCACTTGAGAATTACAGAATATCTCAATTTTATTGCAATCTTAGACAAAAATTCAAAATAACTAATAAGTAAAGCTTTAAAAAGTAAAACATAACAACTTTTTAAAATGAAAAACTGTAACAACAACATAATATCAAAGTAATAGTGCATTGAAAACTGTAATCCCTTTTATTCAATTTGGGAACTATGGTCAGAATTTTAGAAACAGATATATTTTTTTTTAGTTATATTGTTATTTTTAATTTAGCTAAGTCATAGGATATGATTACACACAATTTGTCAAATCTATTTGTTCCATCATGCTTTGGCCCATGTGTGTGTTTGTGCATTTATTTTGATTTCTAAGTCTTCTAGAACTTTGCCATATCTGAGAAAAATAGTTAAGCCTAATGTATGATTTCACTCTTAAATATTTTCACCATTTTGCAAGGCTCCATTATCAGTCAAATGTCTATAGCATCGGTGGAGTTGCTTCTAATTCCATCCAGTTTTACTCTACTGTCAGTCAAGCCTCTATAGCCCTGGTAGATATTTTCCAAGATATCTCAGGCAGTGACTCTATTTACTTTATTTTGTTTTTCTTTCTTGTTTGAGAATTATTTTGATATAAGCAAATTGTGTAGAGAGTATGCCTAAGTTGAGGATTAGTTTCTGGCTAAAAGGATGAGTGTAATGATTTTTTAGCTCAACCACCTTCTCAAAGATAACTTTGTTCTTTGAACATTGAAGTCACCTTAAATATCATTTGTAATGTAAGGAATTGACATGGTGTTTCAATCAGCTCTGATTTCATTTTGTTTTATCTCATATCAAACAACCATTGCATAAACACTCATATTTGAAAAATTGTAAATCTCATCAAAGTCTAAAATAAATCTCCTTTCTTCTTATTGTTTTTGAGGAATCAACAGTAACGTATACTCATCAAACTAAGAATATCATGTGTAATAGCAAACTCAATACTATACCAACAAGAAAAGAAACAACTTGAAATACAAAATACAACACTCTATTTTTGGGGTTTTTGTTTTTCCAATTTTTTTTTACCTTCAACAGGGATTGTACATCTTGAGGTTATCCATTAATAGGGATAGCCATTAGTTCCCCCTACAAAGTCTGCAACTTGTAGGTATTTTGACCTATAACATGGGATATTTGGTATGGACCAATCCATTTAGGTTCGAATTTACCCTTTTCACCATGCTTATCAATTTTAGGGTCCCAATAGATGACTACATCTCCTTGAGAAAAAGGAGTACCCTTGGCTTTCTTATTAAACAATTTCATAGTTTTTTGGGTTTGTTCCATCATTCTATTAAGGGTTTCTCTTCTTTGTTCTTCTAACAGGACAATTTGGTCTAGCCTTCTTTGCAAAGGGTTGGAGTCTTTATGATCTTGCAACAAGAGGGAAAGTGCTAATTTATTTATTCTTGAGGGTAATAAGGCTTTCTCTCCATATACCTTTTCATAGGGAGTCCTGCCTGTGTTTCTTTTGACATATAACCTATCAACACAGAGAGCAAATTTTAGTTCACTATTCCATCCCCTTTTGTTCTTATCCAATGATCTTTTTATTCTTGTTACTACATTTTTATTTGATGACTCAGCAAGACCATTCCCTTGGGGGTAATAATTAGCAGAATGGGATAGTTCAATTCCATATTCGACACAAAACTTACCATTTCATATGAAAAAAATATTGTGCATTATCTGCTACCAATTTTTGAGGAATTTCGAACCTGGTTAAAATGTTTTCTTCCAATAATTTGATAATGGTGGTGGTTGTGGAGCTTCTTAGAGGAGCAATCTCTACCCACTTGGTGAAGTAGTCCATAGAACTTATGATCCACTTATGTTGGCCTGATGAATTAGGCTTGATCTCTCCAATTAGGTCAATACCCCATTGGGTGAATGGTGCTTCAATGATTACTGGTTTGAGGGGCATGGCTGCCAGTTGTTTTTTTCCTACAAAAACCTTACAATTATGATAGTTCCTGATATATTTATATACACATTTAAAAATGGAATGCCGATAATATCCTGCTCTCATTATTTTATTAGTTGTGGCTTTTGGGGTAAAATGTCGTCCACATAAACCATCATGAAATTCATTAATTATTTTTGGAACTTCATTTTCATATAAACAGACTAATAACACTCCATCAGGGTGCTTCCAATAAAGGACACCATCTTGCACATGATATTTCTGAGCTTGAAGTTTTACTGACCTCATTCTATTTGTTGATGTATCTCTAGGAAAAGATAGATTTTATAAATATACGAGGATTTCATCATACCATTTACATTTTTTATTCTTGATTCTCCTACATTTCATCTATTGTGATGACATTATTAGATTCCTCTCCTCTATATGCTAGGTATTTGGCTACGCCCTATCCTTTTACAGTTTTGACTATTTTGAATTTAGCATCATATTGTAAAAGTTTCACCATCCATCTAGTTGTCCTTTGTAAAGGCTCAGATTGGGTAAAAATATCTTTTGTTGTTATGAAAGGGATGCAACAATAAACTTTGTTTGAGCCGAATATATTTTTGAAATGTTCTAGAGATTGAATAATTGCATAAGCATGCTTTTCTAGTAAGGTGTATTTAATATGTGCTCCTTTCAGACCTGAAATAATGAAGGCTATTGGCCTTTCATTATTTTCATCATCTTTTTATGAAAGAACTGCAACAATTGAATGTTCAGATGAATATGAATAAATGTTAAAATATTTAGAATAATCAGGGTAGCTTAGGGCTGGAGTAATAGAAATGACTTCTTTTATTCTATTGAATGCTTCCATGTTTTCTACTGTCCATTTTATTTCTCTTGTTTTCTTAACCATTTTATTTATGGGTTTGGTCATTTTTGAAAATTTTCGGACAAACCTTCTAACAAAATTTATTTTGCCAAAGAATGACCTGACTCCTTTTAAGTTCTTGGGAGGAGGAATTTTGGAAATAGCTT
Organism: Wollemia nobilis; assembly: GCA_028583015.1. Taxonomy (NCBI): domain Eukaryota; kingdom Viridiplantae; phylum Streptophyta; class Pinopsida; order Araucariales; family Araucariaceae; genus Wollemia; species Wollemia nobilis. Next base: position 42,829 of record JAQPPZ010011750.1, read on the forward strand.
CTATTCTTTTTGGGTCAATGCTTATTCATTTTTCTGAAACTATATGGCCTAACAATTTTCCTTGTGTAGTCCCGAATATGCACTTCTTGGGATTTATAGAAATTCCAAATTCTTTGCATCGAGTAAAAACTGCAGCTAAGTGTTCTAAGTGATCTTCTAGATTCTTAGAAAATACTATGATATCATCCATGTACACAACTACTATTTTGAACATTAATCTTTTGAAGGCAAAGTCCATTGCTCTCTGAAAAGTAGAACTTGCATTCATTAGGCCAAAAGGTATTCTTAAATATTCAAATGTGCCCCAAGGTGTAGTGAATGTTGTTTTATGTTTGTCTTCTAGATTAATTTGAATTTGATTGTATTAAGAAAATCCATCTAACATCGACAATCTAGATGAACCAACTACTGCTTGCAACAGTTGTTCCATATTGGGTAATGGGTAATTGTCTTTTAATGAACTTTTGTTTAAATTTTTGAAATCTACATAGAGTCTGATATCACGATTATTTTTTTTATTGGTACTAAATTGGATATCCAAGAAGAAAATCTTACCTTTTTTATTATTTTAGAATCCAGTAATTTCTATACCTCCTTTTCATTATTGGGTACAGAGTCAGGTTGTATTTCCTTTATTTATGTCTAAATGGTTTGGAATATTCTTTCAAGGGTATTATATGTGTCATCACATCTGTTTTGAAGGTTTTAAGGTCTTCATAAGTCGAAGCAAAATGTTCTTTATTTTTCTTTAAGAAACTGATGTATCCAACCTTTTCTTTTCTAGGTAAGGCCATATCTACCTTCACTATTTTGGATTCTTTCATTAGGCCAATGTTAATGTCTTCAGATATTACTTCTCTGCGTATAGGCTTGTAAGCTTTGTCAAAATCATCAAATAGCCTCTCTAGAGAAACCAATCCTTTGGGTATCCTATTTGTTTTCAACTAGATTACTTCTATTGGTTCTCCTATCTAGTATTTTAGCTTGTTTCATCCTTTTCATCACAAATTATATCTGCATATTGATCGGGGCTCGAGGCATTCATAGCTAAAAGATCTGCAACCTGATTTTGTTCTCTTGGAATAAATGAGATATTAAAAGCTAAAAAAAAATTTAGTTTTTTTTAATACCGCATTTTTATATTGCTTTAGCCAAGGATGCTTGGTCTGATATTTACCTTTGATTTGCTATATAATTAACTCTGTATCCCTTGTCATATTTAAGTAATTAATGCCCAATTCTTTTAATTTTCTCAATCCTAGCAATAAGGCTTCATATTCAGCTACATTGTTTGTATAAGGAAATTCCAGCCTATAAGGAATACCAAGGTAATTTTCATTTATATCAGTCAAATTAACACCTGCACCTGCTCTAGATTGGGATTTAGCTCCATCAAAAGACATAGTCCATATTTCTTGAGTTAATACTTTATCTAATTCAGTATTTATCGTTTTCATAACTTCTAGATCCATGTTCTTTATTTTTGGTACTTCCACCAGGAATGGGTTGTGCCATATGGAGTAAACTCCCATCCCTTTTTCTTCCATAGAATTTACTAATTTTATTATAGTTTCATCTCTTTGAATTAACTCTACAAAGTTCTTGTTAAATGGTTCCCTTTGTAAGATTATGTTTTCCTTATCTGTTATTGGGATTGTAGCATACGACCAATCCAATTGGATTGAAACTCTCAATTGTACGGTGCCTAATGTCTACTGAGTAATAGTGAGAAAAATGAGTCAACATCAACTACTACAACATCCATGACTATGCCCTTTTTGGGGTGTTGGTCCAGGAAAACCAACAATCTACTTATCACCCCTACACAAGGAATTTTTCTGTTGTCCATTACAGAAACAGGGGTATAATCTCTTGTACAAATTAATCCCATTTGATTATCTATTAATTTGGGCATGATATTATGATATTAATTCTAGCATGCAATTATGAATCACATACCTTTCTCCTTCATCTGAATTTTTCCTTAATAATACATAGAAGGGTCTGACATAGGATGGTGATATTGTATCATGTTGATTTTGTCTAGCAACATAGCAAGTTGGATCTTCTTTTTGTTCCACTAGTCCAAATGCTATGGAGACTTGCTCTCTGTATTTTTAAAAATTCATAAGTTCTCCAAATGTGATGGTAACTTTTTGCTCACTGAGTTCTGACCAGCATCAAATTCTATCTTCTTTATATCCAGTGGTTTGTTACTTTCTTCTTTGAGATTCTTCCCTTCTAATTCTATTACTTTAGGAGTAATATTTTTTAGGGTTTTATCAGTTTTATCTTTACTGATATTCTTATTTATGAAAGTTTATTTTCTTGTTTCACTTCTAGAAGCTTTCTCTATCTGGTCTGGGATAGTCTTGTTCCTTAAATTTAATGTATTGGTAGCCTCTAATTCTTCAACTTCCTGAGCAGTGGGAATTAATTTACCTTGCTTCATTTTGTCATATCTTGACTCATGTGATTTTTGTAGAATTTTAGTTCCTTCAACTACAAAAATTTTAGGATGATGATTTGAGGAATACTTATCCATATTCTCTTTAAACAACCTTTCTCTGGATTCATCTTCTAGGGATCATCAGGCATTAATTCTTATATCATCCTCTGAATCATTATATAAATCTACATTACGTTGATCACTTAGGTGTATTCCACATGCATCAGGGTTGTGAGGTCCATCACAAGTAGAGCAAAAATAGGGAAAACCTTCTGCTACGTTAGCGGATGGTAAAGGGTTAGAAACATTATTTTGATCTTTGTTAGTTTCTCTGTTTTTCTAGTTATTGTTTCCATTATTCTTGTTCCTATTTCCTTCTTTAGGGCCATTATTGTTTCCCCAATTTCTATTGAAATTTTTCTTAAAATGAGGGCGATTATCAACATATGGTAATTTTGTTTGTGATGTCTCACCATTATTACCATTGTTTCTCTCAATTATTGCTAACCTGTTGTTCATGGTATTGAACATCTCAGTCATTTGATTAGTCAATTTATCCATTGGATCTATTTCAGTTCTTCTTTGTATATCAAATTCTACCTTTTTGGGCTTTCTCATAGATAGATTGAATTCTAGGGAGTAAGGCTTCATCTTGCCACTATCAAGCATATTCCTTTCTATATCGATAGCTTTCTCCATACAACTGTCAATGGTAGTGGCTTTTTCCTGCCTCAGCTCATAGTTAAATTCCCCTTGAAAAGTATTTTTATAGAAATAAATGGACTGAATATCACTAAGAGAATTGAACCATTCTCTAGCATCTTTTTCTAAATTTTGTAAAAATAGTCTCAGGACTACATCCTAATGTTCTACCTCTAAGCTATCCATTGCATATAGGAAACTTTTGATGTGATCTTCTCTAGTTATTGCATTATTTCCTAGGAATTTTGGGAGGTATTTGTGAGCTTTATTGGGTAAGGCGTTTAAATTTGTAGGTAACACAAAATGCCTATATCTATTGGTTCTCCACAAATGAACATTAGCCTAATTTTGGTTTTGCTGATTTACCTGGGCCATTGTTACTATAGGATTTAAATTTATAGCAGTAACCCCTACAGGAATATGGGTTTGAGTGGCCTGGGTATAATCTGAAGGGTTATTTTCCTCTATATTATAATCAATAGGACTATGGTACTGAGATGATTCTAATGTGTTCTCTACAGTAGCATTTAAAAATTCATCTACAGTAATATCAATGGTAGTAGTATTTTGAACACTACAATATGATTTATTCTCATAAAAAGTACTCTTAAAAAGTGGGAAATACCTCTAGGTTCTTGAATTTCGAGAATAACTCCTTATTGATTCTCCTGGTGTACGACAACACGTTATAGATGATTAAGACATGATCGCATCCTTCTTAATAGATGATTTCTTCGATAAAATGCTAACGTCGAATCTTACTTGGTATAGGCGCAGTCGTTGGATCGACCAACGATGTGCACTCTTGTCTTTTATGGGGCTTTGATTTGATTATGGTCATTAGATATCGATGGGTTGACCACTATCGTCATATCATGATGTAATTGACCACTGTCGACATATCAAGATGTAGTTTAATGGGTGCTTGTTCAAATAAAGTGCTACCATCGGATCTTTCTCGATTGCGCACGACAGTTGATCTTCATCGATTATTATTTTGGTGAGCCCTCTTTTAATTTTTGAGCAACTCTTTTGGAGCATGACTATTAGATCAACCTGGCTCAAGTGCAACCGTCAAATTGGTTTGAACACATGGTTTTTTACTTTGACTTGGATGGGACCCTTTTATCGGTTGATTACTTTATGATGCGCGTAGTCGTTGGATTACCCCTAGTGAAGGCATGTCCGTTGATATTCCTCAAACCTGCGCATGCTTTAACCATGAGCACGAGTAATGACTTTAACCATGAGCACGAGTAATGCTTTAACCATCTCAGATTGTCTTTTGATCAAGCGCAACCATGGATCTTCTATAACGTGCAAGTTAGGTAACCAAAAAGTGCATGCTACTGATTTTCATTAATCATGATTAAGCGAAATGGGGATGATTAGTAATATGTTAGGACCCTCGCTAAACATTCTTTAATATGACTACTTAAGTGTTGACTTGGTCTTACTTCTCGATTTGCCTTTGTTTATCTAAAGCAAGTGCTACCGTCAGATCATCTCATGAAAAAGCACATCCGTTGATCTCCTTCAATCAAACATAATTTTATAATAATACCTTGGCTTACCTTGGTGGTTTGTGAAAAACGTGCATCCGTTGGATTAATTCTTGAGCAAGCATAGTCGTGGATCTTACGTTGTTA
>JAQPPZ010011753.1:0-47307 GCA_028583015.1 Wollemia nobilis
AGTATGAAGAGTAGAAAATGTGTAGACACCAAAATAGCACCAATCCAATTATGTGACTGCAAACATTGATTGCTTTGACAAACACAGCCCCCAGGGCAGCCCTCAGAGGTTAAACAGTGGTCTTAACCACTTTCATAGCAATTTTGTGAGGTCAAGGAGCAATTTGGCACACTTGGACACTTTGCCCAGTATTCGTCTCACCCAGGGACGAATTCAAAATAGAATTCGTCCCACCCCAAGAATGAATTCTGAATCCGTCCTTGGGTGGGACGAATTCTAAGCTTAACGGGAAAAAAGGCAGATGGTGCCAAGTGGCAGCCCAGAATAGTCAGTTAAGGGCTCCTACCTTGCACGCATGTGTAAGTGGATAGAGGGGCCGTTAGAGGACTGTTACAAGAAGCATTTATCAAATTTCAAGTCAATGAAGTACTCCCCTCCCTCATGGGAAGACAAGACTGCCACATGGCGCCCATGGCCAACACTTGGCTTTTGTGCTTCCCTCCCAAAAGAGACCCCTTGGGTCTATAAAAGGTGGGAATTTTCTCACCCAAAACAAAGAGGTGGAAGGAGTGTTCAAGCAACGAAGTGCTACTGAATCGAAGACTCACTTGCATCCCCCATTGTTCACCTTCCTACATCCATCAATCTCTTTTGCAAGAGAGGTTGTTGGGTGGCCTTTGGAAGCTCGAACCTTACTCAAATCTGACGCATGGATATCTGAACCTACCAATTGACCGACCCCCAAATCCTAAAAGATTTTGGGCCCATCCCTGGTGGATTGGCTCCAAAATCGAGGGCCAACGGTGGGAGGCCGACTTGGGCACCCCCGCACCTCCCAAGTCCTAATTTTAGTTTTTGAGCACTTTAGATTTTTTTTAGATTGCATTCTATGTTACTAGGTCTGATTAGTCTATAATTGCAATTTTGTAGCTTTTGGTCAGAGTTTAGGGCGTTTTGTATTGCTTTGTCATTTCGCTAACTTGCAGGTGTCAAGGTCAAATTCCCGATGGTGGAGGCCAAATTGGGAAAATCCGACCATCTGGGTCATCCCAAAATGGCCCCAATTACCTAACCCACTTGTTTGCAGGAGTTTTGCATGTCCCAGGATCTGACATTGGAGCGGCAGTAGGTTGGTTTCTCCTACTCAGAAGAATTCGTCCCACCCAGGGACGAATTACAGTCAGAATTCATCCTGCCCAGGGAAGAATTCCAGTTTAAGGTGGATTGGCCAGCTGCCTCAGTGGCAGTGGCCTTTTGGTAACTTTCCTTACCTTCTGTCAGATTTTGAAGCAATTTGGATTCACTGTTTTCACGGTTTCAGGCAAATATTCGTATGCATATTTTGTTAGTTTTAGAGAGAGAATGCTTTTCATTTGCAGCAGGTGCTACTAACGTCGTGATCATTTCTTTGTTTGCAGGAGAAGCAGCAGAGGTGAATAACCCATCAACATCAGCGGCGGCATCATCTTAGCCCGCCCAATGCAATCGTGGGCACGCGGAAGGAGGAACCATTCAGCGATTGTAATCAAACCCTATTTGCACCCCTAGCCCCTGAAAAGGGAGGAGGCATTATTGTAATAGAGATCGAAAGAAATTAATGAAAGGGCTATTTTTCTTTATCTGATTGCGTCTCTTCCAACATGTCTCTTTTCCGTTTCATGTAATTTATATTTCTAGGACTTAGGCGTGCTTAACTTTGAATGCAATTGCACTTGGTGTTTCCTTTGACAAAAATCTCATGCTTTCAGTGGCGATCAGAGAGAGGTGAAATTTCAAAGAGCAGTCCTCGAAAAGAACAACAACGGCTTACAGATATTTTTCTGAAACTGTTCCCCTTAGAGGTTCCAGACGAAATAACGTAGTCTCAAAAGAATCAGGTCCCTCCACTAAGAGTGGAACAACCGCAATGGGATCAGATTAATTCACTGGAACAAGAAGAATCCTCAATGTCGGAAGCAACAGATGCTGAAGAGGATGAGCAATTTTGGATCTATGAAAGCGATTCAGAAGACGAGACTGAGATGGACTATCTCAGACATGCGCGACGACATCACTACGCTCTAACCCATGAAGATATAATGGGACAAATGGGTATACGGTTGGGACATGAATGGCACTTAGACCCAACGAGGTGGGACCAAGTGCTAGGCCTATGGCTCCAAATTCAAGTTGAGCATCGTCCACCTCAAGATCCCATCAGGACAACAGTACCAAGGGAAGACCCCGCCTTCCTTTCCGCACATAAAGACGAATTTGCACCTAGAGAGGATCCATTCGTGCCTATTCTCGTAGAGCCAGATCCAGAGTATAGGGAACATCTGAAAGAATCAAGTCGTCACACCCATGGTTCTGGAGACCAAATTCATTCCATCCACATGATCTCCATTGATTTGACCACACCCATCCGCAATCCGACCGATCCATCATGGTCATTACATCTAAACACGGATGCCATTGACTGGGATCACGTCAACTCGCCATTGTCACCATCAGAATACTGGCCTTTCGATGAAATGCTTCATTTTACCCCAAGGACAACTCAAGATATTTTTCAAGCTAAAGAGGGACCCGAGGTCCCCAACGCAGATCTTAACTCACTCGATGATATCCATTTAATCCCAACTCCACATCGCTTGGAGGACGGATCTCACATGTCAGTCGAAGAGACGACTGACGTAGACATCGGCACAGATCCAATGAATCCACGGATTCTCAAGCTGGGGGTAAGCCTTTCCCTCGAAGAGCAAGCTGATTACATTGCCCTTCTTAAAGAAAAGAAGGAGGTTTTTGCATGGTCATACAAATATATGCCAGGACTAGACCCGCAGCTAGTCATGCACAATTTAACGCTTGATCCGAAAATCAAGCCAGTAAAGCAAAAACTAAGAAAGATGCACCCAACAGTGGCCTTGATGGTCAAAGATGAATTACAAAAGCTGTTGGATGCACAATTTGTCATCTGCATGGATTATCCGCCATGGTTGTCCAACATGGTTCCCGTCAAGAAGCCCGATGGGAGGATTCGCATATGCATCGACTTTCGAGACCTAAACAAAGCGAGTCCTAAGGATGATTTCCCCTTGCCAAGCATCGACGCATTGGTAGATGCTACAGCAGGTCACGAAATGCTCTCCCTAATGGACGATTTCTCAGGATACAATCAAATTCGTATCAATCCTGAAGACCAACTCAAAACGGCATTCACAACACCTTGGGGGACATTTTGTTATAAGGTCATGCCTTTTGGCCTTAAAAATGCTGGCGCTACATACCAACATGCTATGACGTATATCTTCCATGATTACATGCACAAAACTTTGGAAGATTACATGGATGATTTGTTAGCCAAGTCTAAATTGCGCTCAGATCATCTCGGTGACTTAAGCAAGATCCTCGATCGCCTCATAGAGCATAAGGTCGACTGAATCCCAAGAAGTGTGTGTTCGGTGTCACATCTGGAAAACTCTTGGGTTTTATAGTCTCCAAAAGAGGCATCGAAGTGGACCCAAACAAAGTCAAGGCAATCCTTGAAATGGCTCCCCCAACCACTATCAAGCAGATCAGAAGTCTGCAAGGAAAGGTTGCGTCGATTAAACGCTTCATAGCGCAATTATCTGACAAATGCCGACCAATGAACAAATTATTGCACAAAGGGGTCACATTTCATTGGGATGACGAGTGCTAGTCAGCCTTTGACGAAATCAAACAATACTTGGCTTCGCCGCTAGTATTGGCACCGCCTAGACCAGGTGTGCCGTTCTACTTATACATCTTAGCTACTGAGGTGGCACTGGGTGCAATGCTAGCCCAGAAGAATGAACTTCACAAAGAACAGGCTACTTACTATCTTAGCCGCACCCTGGTCAGTTACGAACTTAACTATGCATACGTTGAGAAACTCTTCTTGGCAGTGGTGTTTGCCACCAAAAGGCTACGCCACTACATGCTGAGCAACACGACGTATGTTGTGTCTAAGGAGAATCCATTGCGATACATGATGAGTCGTACTTATCATAGTAGCCGCACGGCGAAATGGATCATGTTGTTGACAGAATTTGACATTGAGTTTATTGGACAAAAATCTATAAAAGGACAAGTCATAGCCGATCAACTAGCAGAGGCTCCTCTTGAATACGATCAGCCTCTGGTCATAGAACTACCCGATGATGAGGTCTTCCATGTCTCAGAATCGCTAGATTCTGAAGAGCCTGAGTTTCAGGCTGACATAACCTTATTTTTTGATGGTTCTAAATGCGAGCAAGGTGGTGGCGTAGGAATTGTATTCTTCACACCGCAGGGTGCTCCAATGCCCCTGTCATTTAAATTAAACTTCCAGTGCACCAACAACAATGCAGAATATGAAGCCTTGCTCCTAGCTCTTCAGACAGCAATCGCCATGAACATCAAAAGACTGAACATCTTTGGCGATTCGTTGTTAATCGTCAATCAAGTCAAAGGGATATATCAATGCAAATGCCTAGTTCTGAAGGCCTATAAAGCCCTCGTGGATAAATTCCTGGAAAAATTTGAGTGGTGTGACATCGAGGCACTCCCTCGATCATCGAACCGTTTTGCAGACACAATGGCCTCCATGGGGTCACTAATCCCGCAAGACCTTTCCGGTGATATAACAACCATTCAGGTCAAAACCTTATCGCAACCCGCGATGGAGCGCACAAGCTCAGAATTGACACCAGGAATCCACATGATCCAGATCGAACCATCTTCGGATAAGTTCTTTCGAATCCGAGACTATTTGAAACACGCCAACTGGGGGTCTTTGTTCTCCCCCATTCCCATTAATAGCAACACAATGCTATTTTTACAAGTTCTATCCCAATCAACATTTGTTAGGGAAGAACTCCAAAAGGGATTGGCTATTCAAACTGTCGAGGTATCTGATCAACAGGACTGGTATTTACCCATAAGAGATTACCTCAAGTTAGGTAATCTACCCTTTGGATTGACGCAAGCCACAAAACAAACATTCAAACAGAAAGCGGCAAAATATGTCTTGATAGGAGACATGTTGTATCGTCGCAGCTACGACGGAATTCTTCTTCGTTGCTTTGACCAGCAAGAGTCCACTTGGGCAGTCACCCAAGTGCATGACGGTACATGTGGCGGACACTTTAGTGGTATGGCCATTGCAAAGCGCATTCTTCGCATGGGCTATTATTGGCCATCTTTGGAGCGAGATTGCTGCGCGTATGTCAAGAGGTGTGTAAAATGTCAACATCATGCCAATCTGATGCACGCACCTTCCCAGGCCCTATAGACATACCCAGTTTGCTTGGCCATTTTTGTAGTGGGGCCTCGATCTAATCGGAAAGATCGCCCCTGCATCTTCAGGCCGTCACACGTTTATCATAACGGCCACGTAATATTTTACCAAATGGGTGGAAGCAATTCCGTTAACCTCTACGACGGGACCCCGCATTGCGGAGTTCATTTTGCATTACATCATATGTCGTTTTGGTATTCCATCCAAAATAATCTTGGATAATGGGCCATCATTCAAGAACAAAGACGTGCATGCTTTAACCACAAAGTACAAAATTCAGCACAGCTTTTCAACACCCTATTATCCGCAAGCAAATGGGCAAGCAGAGGCGTCAAACAAAACGCTAGTCACCATCCTTAAAAAGACCGTCGCAGATAGTCATAAGGATTGGCACATACAAATCCCACTTGCCCTTTGGGCCTATCGCACTAGCATTCGGATGCCCACTGGGGCAACTCCATTTTCACTAGTGTATGGCTCAGAGGCAGTAATGCCTCTTGAGTTGGAAATTCCTTCACTCAGCATATCAATGCAGGAATTCATCGATGATGACACTACGCGGCAGGACCGGTTAGACCAGCTTACGTTGCTTGATGAAAGACGTGTTAATTCTCTCGAGCACTTACGTATCTATCAAGAGCGGCTTAAGAGAGCTTACAACATGAAAGTTCACCTAAGAGACTTTCGGGTTGGTGATCTGGTTCTGAAGGAAAACCAACAAAACTCTAATTTGCCGTCCCATATGAGGGACAAATTCGTGGCAAATTGGTTAGGTCCGTATGTCATTGATAGCAAAATAGGACCAGGAACGTACAGGCTAGCTTCTCTTGACGGTATCAAGGAAACAGAACCCTTGAATATCAGTCATTTACGACCATTTCATATCTAAGACAGCCATGTACCAAAAAAAAAAAAAAAAATTCAACAAAAACCAACCCCAAAAAGCTCCAAGGATTATCGCAATCTCTTGGTCACCCAAAAAGCTCCAAGGATTATCGCAATCTCTTGGTCACCCAAAAAGCTCCAAGGATTATTGCAATCTCTTGGTCAACACAAAAAGCTCCAAGGATTATCGCAATCTCTTGGTCACACAAAAAGCTCCAAGGATTATCGCAATCTCTTGGTCACCCAAAAAGCTCCAAGGATTATCGCAATCTCTTGGTCAACCCAAAAAGCTCCAAGGATTATCGCAATCTCTTGGTCAACCCAAAAAGCTCCAAGGATTATCGCAATCTATTGGTCAACACAAAAAGCTCCAAGGATTATCGTAATCTCTTGGTCACACAAAAATCTCCAAGGATTATCGCAATCTCTTGGTCACCCAAAAAGCTCCAAGGATTATCGCAATCTCTTGGTCAACCCAAAAAGCTCCAAGGATTATCGCAATCTCTTGGTCAACCCAAAAAGCTCCAAGGATTATCGCAATCTCTTGGTCAACCCAAAAAGCTCCAAGGATTATCGCAATCTCTTGGTCAACCCAAAAAGCTCCAAGGATTATCGCAATCTCTTGGTCAACCCAAAAAGCTCCAAGGATTATCGCAATCTCTTGGTCACCCAAAAAGCTCCAAGGATTATCGCAATCTCTTGGTCACCCAAAAACTCCAAGGATGATCGTAATCTCTTGGTCAACCCAAAAAGCTCCAAGGATTATCGCAATCTCTTGGTCAACCCAAAAATCTCCAAGGATTATCCCAATCTCTTGGTCACCCAAAAATCTCCAAGGATTATCGCAATATCTTGGTCAATACCAAAAATCTCCAAGGATTATCGCAATCTCTTGGTCAACCCAAAAAGCTCCAAGGATTATCGCAATCTCTTGGTCAAACAAATCAATAAATTCAACAAAAACAAAACAACAAAAATCAACAAAATCAACAAATATTTGCATCTCAATTCTAGGCATACTCGAATTCATCAAAATCAACAAAAACACCATGCATAAATCTTACCACACTACAGTCAGTGGTCTGGGAACGTACTAGGAGTTTCAGTAATTCAGTCATCATTTTCCTCTTTAGCCATGTAGTGTACCAAGTCGAACGGATTTTATAAAGGTAGAGTCATACTTGAAATACACCTTGTTACGTAACATCCCAACACAAATCAAAACACTAAAATTCCCAAAATTGTGTGAACGAAAGATGAAACCTGCAAAATAACTAGGTCACCACAAGCGAAACGGTTATCTTGCTCATCCCCCTGTGCAAATGACCCCTAGAATGCTGAGAGTTGGCAAAAGGACAAGCTCCCCCCCATGCCCAAAACATCTTGTGAGTATAGCAGTCCGCTGATCGAACGGAGATGTCCTAATAGGCAGACCATCTATCGGAATTCGAAGCAACCGATAGACGTCCTCAAGAGTCACGATCATCTCCCCTGTCGGGAGATGGAAAGTATTGGTCCGCGGATCCCAAAGCTTGATCGAGCCCGTCAGATAGGCCTGATCCGCAACCACAGGCTCCAGTCGAGCCACCTGCTTGAGCCCAAGGGCATCAAGCCATTCCCAGTCACCATCAGTCAAGGCCAACCGTGCCTCAGTAAAGGCAGCGGGTACACGGTACCGGCTCCTAACAACCTGCAAGCAAACAAAAAAAATAATAATAAATAAAAAAAATGAAAAAGATAAAATTTTCAATTCTAGGGTTTCTAACCTTAGTTGTTAAACAAAAAACATCACAAAAAAAAAATCTCTTAAAATTTTGAAAAGCGCAACACAAAAACAATGCATTCAGTTAAAGCAAAATAAGCCCTAGGGTCACTTACAGGACTTGCCTCGGCTTCGCCGCTTGAACCAGTTTGTGCACTCATGATGGCAGAGAGAATTCCAGTAGCGCTTCACTTCGCAGAATTACCTCCTCCTCCCAGAGCTCCAAAATCGCAAAAAAAAAATGACACAAATGAGCTCAAAATCAAGTTTTGCCCCTTAAATAGGCCTTTTGCACTGGAATTCATCCTTGACTGGGACGAGCGCTCTGATTAGCGCTCGTCCCACCCAGGGACGAATTCTCCAGCTGGAATTCGTCCCACCCAAGGACGAATTCAGGCCAGCACAAAAAAAAAAAATCAAGAAAAATGACTAAAAATGCACTAAAAACAGACAATAAAACTGCCTGACAGGATTGCAATTCCAACTGACAACATGGGCATACAAATTCGACATCGGGGTCACAAATTAATACTATCCTACTCCCTAAGAAGGCTACCATAACCGGACCTCTCTAGGGGAAGACAAATTTTGACAATTTAATCCCAAAATGATGTCACAAAAAACAACAAAACAACAAAAAAAGGCAACACAAAACAAGCAATAAACATTGCCAGACACAAGTGCTCTTGCACTTAACCTCTTGGCATAAAAAAATTGATGTCGGGGTTTGCATTGTCACTATCCTACTCCCGAAGAAGCCTACCATAGTCGGATCGCTCCACGAGAGGACGGATTGCCGACTATTCAATCTCCAAATGGTGTCACAAAAACAACAAAAACAGTACAAAATTCAACAAAAACACAAGCAAAAATAATGCCGGACACAAGTGCTCTCGCACTTAGCCTCTAGGCAAAGAAAATCGATGTCGAGGTCCAAATTATCGCTCTCCTAATTTCCCAAGAAGGCTATCATAGCCGGACCGCTCCACGGGAAATAGGTTTTCGACGATTTCACCTCATTATGACATCACCAAAAGGGTTAACACCCACCAAAAATAGGCCCATATGTTGGAAAAATTGCACACGCTTAACGGTAAACCCTCTAAAGGCAAACCTTGCACAAGTCATCTTGGGTCAAGCGACTCGTCGCTTCTCTCACGAAGGTCATTCCCTCATCGATTCGTCACTTGAGGGGGTAGTCACACTTAGTCACCAATCAACAATCACACACCCAATTAAGGAAAACGACATGCATTCAAAGAATCATTGACAAAGACAATCACGCTCCTGCTTGGGGCAGTAAACAAGCAACAATCAAATCAATCAAACACTTGGCATTTCGTGAATCATGAACACAAGGTTCCCCCTGAGGATAAAAATGCCCTTCACTTGTTCATGACTGATCAATGTCCAAGTTCAAGTCACACCTCACCAAAATAGGTTAATACTTGAAATCAAATTCCTTAGCTCGTCAGAAGCAAGGATTCAAGAATGCATGCCCTTTCCATACTTGGGGCATCAAAAGTTGGTTAGGTTACCAAGAAACCCTAATCATTAGTGCTTTGGTTATCTATTTTTGCTCAAGACTTCGCGTCACTCGCAGCAGCTTCCCAAAAAGGGGCATTTGTAGACACCAAAACAAGCACCAATCCGATTATGTGACTACAAACACTGATCGCTTTGACAAACACAGCCCCCAGGGGCAGCCCTCAGAGGTTAAACAGTGGTCTTAACCACTTTCATAGCAATTTTGTGAGGTCAAGGAGCAATTTGGCACACTTGGACACTTTGCCTAGTATTCATCTCACCCAGGGACGAATTCAAAATAGAATCCGTCCCACCCCAGGATGAATTCTGAATCCGTCCCTGGGTGGGACGAATTCTAAGCTTAACGGGCAAAAAAGGCAGATGGTGCCAGGTGGCAGCCCAAAATAGTCAGTTAAGGGCTCCTACCTTGCACGCATGTGTAAGTGGACAGAGGGGCCGTTAGAGGACTGTTACAAGAAGCATTTATCAAAGTTCAAGTCAATGAAGGACTCCCCTCCCTCATGGGAAGACAAGACTACCACATGGCGCCCATGGCCAACACTTGGCTTTTGTGCTTCCCTCCCAAAAGAGACCCCTTGGGTCTATAAAAGGTGGGAATTTTCTCACCCAAAACAGACAGGTGGAAGGAGTGTTCAAGCAACGAAGTGCTGCCGAATTGAAGACTCACTTGCATCCCCCTTTGTTCACCTTCCTACATCCATCAATCTCTTTTGCAAGAGAGGTTGTTGGGTGGCCTTTGGAAGCTCGAACCTTACTCAAATCCGACGCATGGATATCTGAACCTACCAATTCATCGACCCCCAAATCCTAAAAGGTTTTGGGCCCATCCCCGGTGGATTGGCTCCAAAATCGAGGGCCAACGATGGGAGGCCCACTTGGGCACCCCCGCACCTCCCAAGTCCTAATTTTAGTTTTTGAGCACTTTAGATTGTTTTTTAGATTGCATTCTATGTTACTAGGTCTGATTAGTCTATAATTGCAAGTTTGTAGCTTTTGGTCAGAGTTTAGGGAGTTTTGTATTGCTTTGTCATTTCGTTAACTTGTAGGTGTCAAGGTCAAATTCCTGAGGGTGGAGGCCAAATTGGGAAAATCCGACCATCTGGGTCGTCCCAAAATGGCCCCAATTACCTAACCCCCTTGTTTGCAGGAGTTTTGCATGTCCCGAGATCCGACATTGGAGCGACAGCAGGTCGGTTTCTCCTACTCAGAAGAATTCGTCCCACCCAGGGATGAATTACAATCAGAATTCGTCCTGCCTAGGGATGAATTCCAGTTTAAGGTGGATTGGCCAGCTGCCTCAGTGGTAGTGGCCTTTTGGTAACTTTCCTTACCTTCTGTCAGATTTTGAAGCAATTTGGATTCACTGTTTTCATGGTTTCAGGCAAATATTCGTATGCATATTTTGTTAGTTTTAGAGAGAGAATGCTTTTCATTTGCAGCAGGTGCTACTAACGTCTTGATCGTTTCTTTGTTTGCAGGAGAAGCAGCAGAGGCGAAGAACCCATCAACATCAGCGATGACATCATCTTAGCCCGCCCAGTGCAATCGTGGGCACGTGAAAGGAGGAACCATTCAGCGATTGTAATCAAACCCTATTTGCACTCCTAGCCCCTGAAAAGGGAGGAGGCATTATTGTAACAGAGATCGAAAGAAATTAATGAAAGGGCTATTTTTCTTTATCTGATTGCGTCTCTTCCAACATGTCTCTTTTCTGTTTCATGTAATTTATATTTCTAGGACTTAGGCGTGCTTAACTTTGAATGCAATTGCACTTGGTGTTTCCTTTGACCGGAATCTCGTGCTTTCAAAATGAACCCTCAATTTACCATGAAGTTGAATTTTTTATTGAGAACAAACCCTAAAGTTAACATGGGGATATTTTTTGCAAAGAATAGACCCCAAAATTAATATGGGACCTGAAAAGAAAGTCAACCAATCGTAAAAATTAACTAATGTTATAATAAAATAAAATGATAATATTAATAAATAATTAAATAATAACATAAAAAACAAATAAAAATTAAAAAAGACATCTCAAGTACTTCTCACAATGAATTTTAGGGTAGATGTTGGTCCAAGTACTTTCCCTGTTTTAACAGTCAAGAGATACACCCAATCCTACAAATGGTTATAAGCTTAATACAAATATTTATTAAGCACTGAAAATAAAATCCTACAAAATAGAAAATGAGAAAAAAATTTATAATATTAAATTTTTTTAAATAAAATATATTATAATTATTATAGCTATAAAAATAAATATAAAATGTATTAATTTATATATAAGATTGAAGAAAACCTTCTATAATAGATCAAACTATTATAAACAAACTAGATTGTATAGTCCAACGTAAAATAACAAATGATGTATAAGAATAGTTATATTTTACGACTTGTAAATTTATGTGAAAAGAAAAATAAGGAGGACAACCAAAATTATGTTAAATATAGTCTACAGAGGACAACAAAATATATCATGGCTATGAAAAATAGTTTAAAACTGACAACCACGGCCGTAGGTATTTAAATGTATACAGTTTATGAAACTTCAATAAAAAATTTAGCAATCAACCCATCCTTGAATAAATGTAATCGAAGTTTTCCCAAATAATTATTACTTATCTCTCAATTCAATTATTATGTCATTTATTCATAAATAAATAAACAAATAAAAATAAAATTTTATATTGTACTACGTACCGGATAGATGCTAAACTCAGAGAAAAAGCCCTCCATTCTTCTTCTAGATCCGTTTGATCTTCGTCCCTTTCAATTAAATTTTCAATCAAACAATAAACAAGCAGACGGATTAAATCTTCAAAACACTTTTTCCTGGCATATTGCAAATGAACTAAAACCTTTTGCCTAACGAATCTCAACTTATTACCTCTTTTCGACATCGTTTCTCACAACCCCTACTTTCATCAATGAACTATCCAAAATGGCAGGCAATTCCTTAAGTTCCTCACAACCTGTACTTTGAGGTTTTTTAAAAATACATAGAATCCAACAACGAAAGTTTTGTGATATTTGTGAACCAAGAGAGGTCAAGGACCTCATATTTTTTATACGAGATATGGTGGGTAGCTTTTGTGCATTACCACAAAATTTGAGATGGCTTTTAGTGGGACTACTTGGAAGATAAAATTTTACTAGAAATTTGCTTATATGATTGTAACTAATGTCAAATACTTTCATCTTGATAACGTTGGCAAGTAGAAATGATAGTGCACTCTAAATGAATAAATATTTTCCCTATTTTATAGAGTCTCATCGGTTGTATTTTATCCATAAATTTTGTATTTTAATCCCACTAGCATTGCTTATAAATATTGATTTTCTAAAAATAACTAATATTAAAATAAATCAAATACTAGAAAAAAATCATTACCATGCTTAGATATGAGTAAACCTAGTATAAAATCCATGGAGATAGATTCCCAAGGCTTGGATGGCATTGGAAATAGTGTATCAATATTTAATTCTTATTGGTTGGTGTAGCTACAACATAGGGGATGCAAGACATGATGTGCATCCCAACATAATTTCTCATTTTGGACCAAAAGAAACCCTTTTAAATAATTGCTAAGTGCACTTTACAAATCATGTTTGAGAACATAATACATGGTACAAAAATATATACTTTACAAATCATGTTTGAGAACATACTACATGGTACAAAAATATGTTTGATGTGATAGAGGAGGATATCTTATTAATAAAAATAAAAATTATGCTTACCCATATGAAGAGCTTGGCATGTATTTACAAAATAAGAATCTATTTCATACAAAGTGGACCAATTTAAACTATCAATGTCACAAGAATAAAGAATGGTGGTGAGTACTATGATTAGTGGTTGGTTCAAAAAATCTACTATTGAATTTACATGCTTTCTTACGCTTTATAATCAAATAAAATTATTTTATATATATCCACATTTTATGCTTCATTTCTATGATTTATATGGATAATGGTTTTCTTGTAATACTTCTATTGTTTATATGTTTGGACAATGGTGTAGAGTTCTTTGTTGTGTATGGAGCATTTTTAAATTGATTCATAAAGTGTTTCCATATGAAATTAATTGTCCATATTGTGTGAGGATAGCTCCTAATGTGTAGTTTAATGCATAATCAATGCCTCAAAAAGTCTATGTAAATCAAGTAGAAAAGTGGAAGAGCTAAATACAAGTGGCCTTTCAACCCCTCAAATTTTGGATATTATATATCTCCTTAATAAAACTTATATATTTTAAAATTATTAAAAAATATTTATATATTTAATTAAAGAATACTCTTTTTTAACAAAATTTTTATCATATAAAAATGAAAGAATAAAAAATTCAAAAATATTTTATATTATCTTATATTTATTGTTAATTTTCAAAATATATTATAGAAACCTAATACTTTTAAATATAAATAATAATCTTTCTCGTATAAAATAAAATATGAAAATATAAAACTCAAAATTTCTTTCTACATTTATTGATTTAATACCAAAATCCAAACCTACTAACATTCATTGGCTCACTTCTACCATTAAGGGAGTCCTCATGCTAAAAAATAAAATATGAAAAATATAAAACTTAAACTTTATTTCATACCAAAATCCAAACCTACTAACATTCATTAAGGGTGTCATCATGCTAAAAAATAAAATATGAAAAATATAAAACTAAAACTTTATTTCATACCAAAATCCAAACCTATTAACATTCATTGGCTCACTTTAGCCATTAAGGAGGTCATCATGAAATCATGACTTATCCTAAGATTGAGTGCCTAACTTGTGTTCTTGTGTGCATGGAAGGTTGACCTTAACTATCAAATGTTTTTATTTTTTCATTTTTTTTTAGTTTAAAATTTAAAATCCCACTTACAAACCCTAATGCTAATGCCAGTAGGATTAGGGTTGAAGTTGGGTTGAGATGTCAAGGACAATACTAACCATCAATTCAAAATGCATTAAAAGGTTTGATAAATTAAATAACTATCATCTTTTTCTTTTAATTTTTTTTTTATTAAAATCTATTGATACCTAGCTTATATTTATTTCATGGCACAATACTTTATCTGCGGAAGCTTACTTTTTCCACACATCAACGGTCCTTAAAAGAACAAAACTTAGGCAACACGCTTCACCCGCTCCTCTATCATTTTTCAAAATTTTACCGTTGGAGATCGCGGACTTTAAAGATCTCATTCTCAAGAAAACGCTCCTCAATTTGAGGAGGCCTCCCTCAGTGTCATGAATCAGGGTGCCCAGCTCTACATCTAGGATGTCTTATGGCTCTTGAGGGACACGACGGCGGAGGGCATGAAAGTCGCAGGTTTATGTCCGGTGGATGAGGATTGTGGTTGTGATTGTGCGAGTCCTACTCTACATCTAGGATGTCTCATGGTTTCGAGGGCCACGACGAAGGAGGGCATGAATGTCACAGGTTTATGTCCGGTGGATGAGGATTGTGGTTGTGATTGTGTGAGTCCTCACAGGCAGAGGTTCTCGAGTCGATGCACAGCAGCGTCATGGTACCCGTGGCTGCCATCACCATGCCCAATTTTGGTAGGATGTCGAAAAAAAGCGTAGGATGAAGACATGTCGACAGGCGAGCAGCCCTCCAAGGAACGGTAGGTTCATGGAGATGGCCTTGACAGATCCCGACGGGACTCTCTGCACGGTCTTCTCTTTGTACGACGCGGTTCATTGACTCGGTGGAGTCCGTCACTTGAAGATGATGCCTATTAACGGAAGGAAGCCACCGTTCTTCCACCGTAATGGCTAATCGTGGGTACGAGGCATTCGTTGGTGGATGCGAAGGAGTCTGTCACTTGAAGATGATGAGGGAAGGAAGCCAGCGTAATAGCAAATCGTGGGTACGAGGAACAAACTCGGAGGAGTCCGTCAGAAGGATTTTTCTTAATAATTTAGAGAAACTAAAATTTTATTTCTATTTTTTTTCTTTTTTCAAATCAGTGAGAACGCACTCATGGACGTAATAGGCATTAGACTAGACCGTAAATAAACGTAAAATTTATAAATTTTAATTTGAAATTAGGGTGAATGTTAAAAGTTAGGTTAAAGTGTAGGTTTGAATTTAATTTTGAATTTGATTTTGAGAATATGCAGGTGGAAATTGGTAGGTAGAAGAGACTTTGCAATTGTTTTTTCTTTAGACTTTTCAATTGCTTTTACTTTTTTTGGAGTTTGAAAAATGGGTTACAATTGTTTTTCTTAGCGATAGTAACATGGTATAACTTTTCATAATTATGAAGCTGCAAAATAGAATAAACCATCATCAGTAGATTAGATTAAACTTGAGTTTGTAGAATTTTATTTTATTATTATTTTTATGAGTATTTATTTTTATGTTTTAATTACTAATTTATTTATTTTAAATAATTATATAAATATATTTGATGATTATATACTTTTTATTATTTATAATTATTTTTAAAAATTATCTTAATCATTGGTTTTCTTATTGTGCATGGATAGATTTTTTTTTTTTGGAAAATATTAAGAAACAAAGGGTTTTAAAGGGTCCCACAACCTATAACAACAACTTCCGAAGGAGCGCAACCCCAGGGAAAGAACATGAAAAATACATAAGAAAAAAACCGTGTCTAAGGAGGCACTACAGACTTGAAATTTAAGTAACTCCCGCCTGATAAGAAAAGAGAAAAGCGAACCACACAATAACCCACAAGCCGGATAGAGAGTGTATAAACCAGGTGGTGACCACGAGCGAAGAAAACCACATACCAAGAAACCAAGCGGTAAAGGTTTAAAATTTAGATAACTCCCACTTGAACTCAACCGAGAAAAAGAAGACTCACGGGAACCCACGAGCCGAACAAAAAACAACCAGGGAACCCACAAGCCGGTGAAACTGACTGTCGAAGAGCAAAACGGTAAAGATTTGAAAATAAAAACTCTCACTCGAACTAGCCAAATAAAATGGAGTCTCTCAAGAAGAGAGAGAAAATCAAAGAACCAATCTAGACTGGCCACCATGAAAACAAGAAACCGAGCAAATAGAGCCATAAGAACAATCTTGTTTGGAATAAACTGCCCTAAAAACAACATTGAGAACCATCCCTACACACCAAGGATTCATCTCCAGAATCGCCAAAGCTCCAAAATAGGGCAATCTCATGAAGCAAAAATACAACGGCCCTAAAATTGAGTACGAACCATAATCCTAAAATCTTGATAAGGGATCCTCAACCAAAGCAGTAGAGTAGGGCAAGGGCACCTAACACCAAATTCACACCAATGAGCCTCCATAAAGGATAACATGGAGGCCAAAAGCAGAGTTATAAGGAGAACCCAAAACCCAAATGCTATCCTCTTAAATGAATAGATGTTATTGTGCACCTGTAAAGTTTATCACTAAAAAAAATATCCTTGTATTTAAATATTGTTTAAAATTATTATTAATAATAAAAAAATACTTTCCAAAACCTCTTAAGAAGAGGACCATGGATCTCTTGTTTGATCTCAAGCAAGATCTGTCTATTCAATGTTGGTAAAGTCTAAGGCGCAACACTATTAACCGAAGGCAGATTTTGTTCCAACAGTTTTTGGCATGCTCGGTGGGACAAGCAATCCCATAGTATTGTATAAGTTTTGGTGTTTTACCTTAAGAGCCTTTTTGTTTGAAAATCTCAAGAAAAACTATATGGCAACTCTGTTGCAATTTAGACCATAAAAGAAAGACCTTGTCTAGAAACCTTCTAGTTATATAGCCATATGATAACCAGATCTCGAGCTAGAAACTCTGAAGAACCTATCAAGTTCTTTGAACTACATCTCCGAAGCCTAAAAGCACACCCTATGCTAGCCGCACGATCAAATCCGCCCATAACCATTAGCACCTCTTTAACACCCATTGTAGGAGCATCTGCAAGCAATCCCATAGCGGTTGTAACTCCTTTAGCAATCATGGCAGTCGCCCCTTCCCCAACGCATCTTGTGAGGAATCAAACTGGTCCTTTAAACTTAGGGGCACAAAATCAAATTCCACAAGCTGCACTAAAAGCATTGCCAACTTTTGACAAAATAGGCAAAACAATAGATGAGAATTGTCTAGATGTATCATCGCTAGCATCTATTTACAATATCACTCAGGAAGATGTAATGATCAGATTGCTAGTTATATCTTTGAAGCGAAAGATGCTCTATTGGTACAGAGCGCTCCCTGCTGGATCCATTACTTCTTGGTCAGTGCTTGTCGATCGTCTAGTCAATGAATTAAACATGCATGCAGATCATTTCATATTGCTGAATCAATTCATTGTCATTGAGAGACATCCACGAGAAGAAATCCAAGATTTCAACATCAGATTTACCAGAACTCGTGATAGAGTACTGCAGGGCCTAAAACCCATGGAAGAACAAGCTATATGCTATTACTTAAGGGCTTTTTATTCAGATCTCAGTATGATAATAAGGTAATCCCGTGTAACCACTTTTCCTGGGATCTATTTAGAGGCAGCAAAGGGCGAAGCTGATCTCATCGCTACAAAAAGAAATCCATCATAGAGTCTATTATGAATTGTACCAAAGCTTTCCCAAGTGTCAATTTCTAAATTGCCTGTACTCCCATCAACACAGGCTCTCCCATCTATAGCCGCACCTCCTACATTCCTTGCATTACCAGCTACACCCCTTGCATCAGCTCCCCCCAATGATCAATACACGACCATAATTGATACAATGAAGACATTGTCAAATGAAATGGTATCCATGAAAAGGAGAGGCTGAACAAAATATCCAAGCAAGAATATTTCCATAGATACAAAAGGAAGGTGCTTCGACAAGTGGAAGGGTACAAGAGAGAAAAAAATGTGGTATATGCAAATGAGACAGGAGATAATGGAGAACCTGCTAATTCTAATTACTGGTGTACCACTTGCAATGATCCTCATGGAGAAGATTCATGCATGATTCATCAACATCATGTGCAAGTGGTTATTAATGAAAGATCCAAAAAAATTGACAAGGGATAGGTGAACATAATTAGAGAAGTCCACCACAATTTGGCAATGCCATCCATGGAACAAGTCTCAGTCATGACAAGGTCAGGAAAAAAGTCATTACAAGTCAACCCTAAGGAACTCCAACCACTAAGTTTTCCTCTTGCCCCTAGGGCGACTCCATAGAAAAACCAGTCTAATGAGAAAGGATGTTCTGATCCTCCTCAGACTCCTGTGGCTGCACCAAGAAAATAATTTCCTCCTAGAAAAGGGAGTGAGACTCAAGAGCAAATTAAGGAAAGACTCAAATTTCCTTCATTAACAAAAAGACAAAGAACAGAAGCTATGCAGGTCTATAGAGATAAATACGATGCATCGACTAGTGGAAGGGAGAAAAGTGTTGAAGTATCCTCAGCTGCAACTCTTTCATTCAACATTGCAGAAGAAATGAAGAGGACCGCTTCCAAAATAAGCATGTATGATGCACTGCAAATTCTTGGTCAGATCGACCTCCTCCAAGAATCCTTAAATTTAAAGAATTATACCTCTTCCTCAAATGTTATACAAGCAAATATTGTGTCAAACTCTGGGAAAAATAGATCTTTCCCATTCTATCTATCCTTACAAATGGAGGGGTGGATAGTTCACAATTGCATGATTGATTCAGGGGTCATAACTATGGTGATGCCAAAAGCCGTATGTGACATAATGGGGATGGAATATACTTGAAGTCATCCTGGTGTGTTGCAATTAGATGGTACTCCAATAAAAACTATCGGGGTGATCAAATATATCCCTATTCAACTCCACAAAATGCTAGAAGTAGTCGTCATACAAGAAGTAGTTGTTGTATACTTAGAACCATATTTTGGTATGTGTTTATCCAGAGAGTTCACAGCCAAGCTGGGAGGTTATCTGTCACTAGATTATTCGCATTTAGAGGTACCTTTCAAAGGTAAAAGAATCAAGATCTACAATGAAAAATCATATACTTTTCAAGTGGAAAGACTAGAAGAAACAACTATCATCAACATGATGTCCAAGGAATTGGAGAATATTGATCTAATGGAAGAAACCATGGAGGAACTGCAATCTGAAGATCAGTTTTCAATGGAGAATTTCAACGCTATGGTAGAGACAGAAATAGGAAGCTATTCCATTTAAAAACCAAAAAAGCTTCCTGTTGCTGTCCCTAAAATAGGTGATTTAGCCAACCAGTTATGGAAATTGTACTTTGATGGGTCAAGGTGCAAAAATGGAGCAGGAGCTGGAATTGTTCTGATTTCACCTATTGGAAAAGAAAAGGTTTTTTCATATAGGTTGACATGGAGTTGCACAAACAACACGGTTGAATATGAAGCTTTGTGTTTGGGACTTAAGAAAGTTGAAAAACTGGGTGTAAAACAACTATTCATCTATGGAGATTCAGAGTTGATTTTTAAACAGGTTACTGGTAAATGCATTTGTAAGCAACATTACCTAAAGGATTACAAAAACAAAGTGTTGGATCTATTGGAAAATTTTGAAGCACTAAACATAAAATCCATTTCCAGATAAAAGAACACCCATGCAGACCTGTTAGCGTCAGTAGGATCCAATTTAAGGGCTTTTGATTCAGATCTTAGTTCTTGATTTTAAATTTAAGGGCTTTTGATTCAGATCTCAGTTCTTGATTTTAAATTTAAGGGCTTTTGATTTAGATCTTAGTATGATAATAAGGTAATCCCGTGTAACCACTTTTCCTAGGATCTATTTAGAGGCAAGCAAAGGGCGAAGTTGATCTCATCGCTACAAAAAGATATCCATCAAAGAGTCTATTGCCAATTGTACCGGAGCTTTCCCAAGTGTCAATTTCTAAATTGCCTGTACTCCCATCAACACAGGCTCTCCCAT
This sequence comes from Wollemia nobilis, assembly GCA_028583015.1. Lineage (NCBI taxonomy): Eukaryota > Viridiplantae > Streptophyta > Pinopsida > Araucariales > Araucariaceae > Wollemia > Wollemia nobilis. Next base: position 20,357 of record JAQPPZ010011753.1, read on the forward strand.
CTATAGCCGCACCTCCTACATTCCTTGCATTACCAGCTACACCCCTTGCATCAGCTCCCCCCAATGATCAATACACGACCATAATTGATACAATGAAGACATTGTCAAATGAAATGGCATCCATGAAAAAGAGAGGCTGAATGAAATATCCAAGAAAGAATATTTCCACAGATACAAAAGGAAGGTGCTTCGACAAGTGGAAGGGTACAAGAGAGAAAAAAATGTGGTGTATGCAAATGAGACAGGAGATAATGGAGAACCCGCTAATTCTAATTACCGGTTATCCTCATGGAGAAGATTCATGCATGATTCATCAACATCATGTGCAAGTGGTTATTAATGAAAGAGCCAAAGAAATTGGTAAGGGACAGGTGAACATAATTAGAGAAGTCCACCACAATTTGGCAATGCCATCCGTGGAACAAGTCTCAGTCCTGACGAGGTCGGGAAAAAAGTCGTTACAAGTCGACCCTAAGGAACTCCAACCACTAAGTTTTCCTCTTGCCCCCAGGGTGACTCGATAGAAAAACCAGTCTAATGAGAAAGGACGTTCTGATCCTCCTTAGACTCCTGTGGCTACACCAAGAAAATAATTTCCTCCTAGAAAAGGGAGTGAGACTCAAGAGCAAACGAAGGAAAGACTCAAATTTCCTTCATTAACAAAAAGACAAAGAACAGAAGCTACGCAGGTCTATAGAGATAGATATGACACATCGACTAGTGGAAGGGAGAAAAGTGCTGAAGTATCCCCAGCTACAACGCTTTCGTTCAAAATTGCAGAAGAAATGAAGAGGACCCCTTCCAAAATAAGCATGTATGATGCACTGCAAATTCATGGTTAGATCGACCTCCTCCAAGAATCCTTAAATTTAAAGAATTATACCTCTTCCTCAAATTTTATACAAGCAAATGTTGTGTCAAACTCTGGAAAAAATAGACCATCCCCATTCTATCTATCCTTACAAATGGAGGGGTGGATAGTTCACAATTGCATGATTGATTCAGGGGCCGTAACTATGGTGATGCTGAAAGCTGTATGTGACATAATGGGGATGGAATATACTCGAAGTCATCCTGGTGTGTTGCAATTAGATGGTACTCCAATAAAAATTGTCGGGGTGATCAAATATATCCCTATTCAACTCCACAGAATGCCAGAAGTAGTCGTCATACAAGAAGTAGTTGTTGTATACTTAGAACCATATTTTGGTATGTGTTTATCCAGAGAGTTCACAGCCAAACTGGGAGGTTATCTGTCACTAGACTATTCGCATTTGGAGGTACCTTTCAAAGGTAAAAGAGTCAAGATCTACAATGAAAAATCATCTACTTTTCATGTGGAAAGACTAGAAGAAACAGCTATCATCAACATGATGTCCGAGGAATTGGAGAATATTGATCTAATGGAAGAAACCATGGAGGAACTGCAATATGAAGATCAGTTTTTGATGGAGAATTTCAATGCTATGGTAGAGACAGAAATAGGAAGCTATTCCATTGAAAAACCAAAAAAGCTTCCTATTGTTGTCCCTAAAACAGGTGATTCAGCCAACCAATTATGGAAATTGTACTTTGACGGGTCAAGGTGCAAAAATGGAGCAGGAGCTAGAATTGTTCTGATTTCACCCTACTGGAAAAGAAAAGGTTTTTTCATATAGGTTGACATGGAGTTGCACCAACAACACGGTTGAATATGAAGCTTTGTGTTTGGGACTTAAGAAAGCTAAAAAATTGGGTGCAAAACAACTGTTCATATATGGAGATTCAGAGCTAATTTTTAAACAGGTTACTGGTAAATGCATTTGTAAGCAGCATTACCTAAAGGCTTACAAAAACAAAGTGTTGGATCTATTGGAAAATTTTGAAGCACTAAACATAAAATCCATTTCCAGATAAAAGAACACCCATGCAGACCTGTTAGCGTCAGTAGGATCCAATTTTTGTCTAGTCAGTAATGTTATTCAAAATTCTAAAATAGTCAGACTTATATATAGGCCTTCTGTGCCCGACAAGGACATTTTCTGGCAAGTATTCGAAAATGACGAGCAGATCCTGGATTTTCTTATTCATGAGATGAATTGCTCTACGGAAAAAGTGTTACAAGAAGAGGACGAAGAGAGCCTTATTCAACTAAAAAATAATCATATCCCCAAGGGAATGATCACCCTGGAGAGCCTTTTCGACAATAGCGACAGAGTTGTAGGTCGAAGGATCAAGGTAGATTAACGCTGGTATAGAGAAATAGAACTAGAACCAGGAAAAATGATCAAAGTAGGGACAGATTGTACATAAGTTTGCTATTTATACAAAGTTGATCAACTCTCAATGATGAACTTTGCTATTTATACAAAGTTGATCCTTGAAATAAATCAATCAGTTCCACTGTTCTCTTCATATTTTGTGTAATGCTTTGCATATCTATTATTGTGAAATTGTAATAGTGATTATTATAAAGGAATCCAAGGATAAGTTGATTTAGAAGTTGAATAGCTCAAGATAATATACAATAAAAAGTGGGTATAATATAAAGCACCAATAAAATTAGAATACCTCAAAAATTGGAGAGATATTTGGGATATCTCAAGCATTCCTAAAGTTAAAATGTTTATTTATCTAGTAAGTCATAGAAGGCTTTTATATTTAGGATAACTTTATGAAAAGGAGTTTTCATAGTCCCTCACAATGTTTGTTTAGCTACATATTTAAATTCTATACCATGACTTGTAGGGCTTATGAAATGTGGGCAAAGAAGATGGAGGTAATGTTCTATATTATATCTCAAATTGTAGAATTGTAGAGAGTTCGTATTCAATATGGTGATTACCATTATGCACGATAGATTCATGTTGTTCATAATAGTATTGTGATTTTCCAATGGAGTTTCCAAAAAATCTAGGGCTTGGGGCTTCACCCGTTTGGAGCAAGCAAGTTGTTAAATAGTGCAACCATCATATACATCAAGACAACTAGATAAGATAACATTTCATCCAAAGTGAATGAAGTGAAATATTCTACCAAATATATTCCAATGGGTGTCTTGGTTTTGTATTATTTTGAGAATGCTCTACAACCTTTTAGCCATAGCATACCTATGCTCTGGTATAAAATTATTTACTGTACATCGGTACTAAGCTAGGATTTAAAAATAATTTTACAAGATAGGGTATATGTACTAAATAATAGGGTATATGTACTAAGCTAGGATTTTAAAATAGTTTTAAATAATAGGGTTATATGTATTATTTTAGGATTTAAAAATTGTTTTACACCATAGGAGTATATGTCTTAGTGGGTGTATAATCTAGGACATTAGTAAGTGTTCAATTTTAATATTTACATGTGGGCAAGTACGAAACTTAGACATTATGTCATGGGGTGTAACATTTATGTCTCATGTATTAGGGTCAATGCAAATATTGGTCTTAATGATTAATATTTATGAAAATATTTAACTTCAAGCTTAGTATGTTGGGAGCATGGCATCTCATTAAAATATAGATTTTATGATTTATGAATTTTTTTAATATTAAAATTAAAAAATATATTTGATATATGTTTATTATTAGATTTATACAGGTCATTAGGATTATATTTAATATGATTGTATCAATTGTTTTGATAAATTAATATTTATTTACAAATTAGTTTAGATGTTTCAAACTTATAAGCTATGGTTTTAGTTTTATAAATTACAAATAATTTAAATTAAATTTGTCAATTTTTTAGATTTTATGTTCAATGAGGAGGTTGTTTAAGGTAAACCATGGAATACACAAAAAATTATTAGTTTTTTAGATTAAAAATGTGGTCTTAGTTCAACACGTTGTCTCATCTCACTTCCAAGTACCTATTTTTATATTTAAAAATAGCTTATTCCCTACAAAATAAAAATTGATTAAAAAAGGAATATACCATGAAATATTCTATTTAATATTTATTGGTATAAAGAACATAAAATAATAAGTGCATGCACATGCACCATGATAATGTATGTCTATATTATGCATGCTTCATTAAAGAAGCCATTTGATTTAAATTATTTTGTTATTTCCAATAGGGACCTAGGGGCTAATGACTAGCAAAGCCCGTATTAGAGTGTTGAATGAGGGAGACCAAGATTTTAGACCTTTCATATACCCCTTTTTAACTAGATTGGATGATGTTATCATGATATGTGATGATGATGTAATAAACATTCACAATGACATGATAATTTTCTCATATGAATATATTGATATGGTATGTTATATAGTAGTTAACATGTTAGTGACTAATATGATAGATAGGTTGCTACTTGGTAAATTTAAATATAGATTTGAACAATTACATTCTACCAAATCATCAAACATAATAAACATACAATCTCATAGTTAGCATTAGATATGGCAAAGTATAAAATTTGGTGTAAATTAGAGTATGACAACTTGTACAATTTTATTTTTTAATACCCTATCCTCTATCCTAAACAATTAGTGCATAGATTGTAGTACCTTGATTTTGACATATAGTATCACACCTTTTTTGGTACATTTTATTAGTAGATACATTTGGAACACCCTAAAGCATTTATGCAATGACATGTGGAGGCTTCCAATTTTCCAATGATGAAGAGTGTGTGTGTGGAAAGAGAGTGTGCATGTGAGAGGGAATGTGTGTGTGGAAGAGTAAGAGATCAGGGTCAAAGGAGATATGGATTGTGTGTGTGAGAAATGGCTAGAGATATAGAGAGAGTAAAAGTGTGTGAGAGTGAAAATTATAGAGAGAGATGGCTAGAGGATTAGAGAGAGATTACAAGTGTGTGAGAGAGCCAGAAAGATAAGAGAGATAGGGATAGGGAGAGAGAGCATGCATGCATGTGTATGAGAGAGGGTAAGAAGATGAGAGGATAAGAGATAAAGGGTGGTAGGATGAGAGAGAGGGGGAAAAAAGGATGATAGGATAAAAGAGAGGATGAAAATGTGATAGAGGAAGAGAGAGATAGAGAAAAAATAATTATAGGGTTAAAGAGAGGATAAAACATTAATAGCGTGAGACAGTGAGAGTGAAAGAGAATGAGAAAAAAAGATAGTGCAATATATTAAGAGTGAGTGAGAGAGACTATGTGTGTGTGAGAGAGAGAGAAAGCATAAGAGAATGATTAATAGTAGGAGAACACATTGAGAGAGAGTGAGATAAACTGAGTATTTGAGATATAGAGAATGCAAGAGTATGTGAGGGAGTTAAAAAGAGGATGTATATGAGAGATAGTGTTTGTGTGAGAGTGAGTGAGAGTGTGTTCAAGTGAGATGATGGTAAAAAGGGTAAGATAAAGAGAGATATTGCAAAAGGGTGATAGCATGAGGGAGAGGGTGAAAGGGTCTAAGGGTGATAGAGAGAGAGATAGAGATAGAGAGAGAGACAATTGGACAAGAGAGAGAGAGAGAGACAATTAGACAAGAGATAGAGAAAATATGTAATTAATATGATATATTTGTAGTCAATGTGAAAATGGTCTTTAAAAAAATCTTGTAGATAGTGTAGTCAATGTGAAACATGTGATTTAGCCAACCAGTTATGGAAATTGTACTTTGATGGGTCAAGGTGCAAAAATGGAGCAGGAGCTGGAATTGTTCTGATTTCACCTACTGGAAAAGAAAAGGTTTTTTCATATAGGTTGACATGGAGTTGCACCAACAACACGGTTGAATATGAAGCTTTGTGTTTGGGACTTAAGAAAGCTAAAAAACTGGGTGTAAAACAGCTGTTCATCTATGGAGATTCAGAGCTGATTTTTAAACAGGTTACTGGTAAATGCATTTGTAAGCAGCATTACCTAAAGGCTTACAAAAACAAAGTGTTGGATCTATTGGAAAATTTTGAAGCACTAAACATAAAATCCATTTCTAGATAAAAGAACACCCATGCAGACCTGTTAGCGTCAGTAGGATCCAATTTAAGGGCTTTTGATTCAGATCTCAGTTCTTGATTTTAAATTTAAGGGCTTTTGATTCAGATCTCAGTTCTTGATTTTAAATTTAAGGGCTTTTGATTTAGATCTTAGTATGATAATAAGGTAATCCCGTGTAACCACTTTTCCTAGGATCTATTTAGAGGCAGCAAAGGGCGAAGTTGATCTCATCGCTACAAAAAGATATCCATCAAAGAGTCTATTGCCAATTGTACCAGAGCTTTCCCAAGTGTCAATTTCTAAATTGCCTGTACTCCCATCAACACAGGATCTCCCATCTATAGCCGCACCTCCTACATTCCTTGCATTACCAGCTACACCCCTTGCATCAGCTCCCCCCAATGATCAATACACGACCATAATTGATACAATGAAGACATTGTCAAATGAAATGGCATCCATGAAAAAGAGAGGCTGAACGGAATATCCAAGCAAGAATATTTCCACAGATACAAAAGGAAGGTGCTTCGACAAGTGGAAGGGTACAAGAGAGAAAAAAATGTGGTGTATGCAAATGAGACAGGAGATAATGGAGAACCCGCTAATTCTAATTACTGGTGTACCACTTGCAATGATCCTCATGGAGAAGATTCATGCATGATTCATCAACATCATGTGCAAGTGGTTATTAATGAAAGAGCCAAAGAAATTGGTAAGGGACAGGTGAACATAATTAGAGAAGTCCACCACAATTTGGCAATGCCATCCGTGGAACAAGTCTCAATCCTGACGAGGTCAAGAAAAAAATCGTTACAAGTCGACCCTAAGGAACTCCAACCACTAAGTTTTCCTCTTGCCCCCAGGGCGACTCGATAGAAAAACCAGTCTAATGAGAAAGGACGTTCTGATCCTCCTTAGACTCCTGTGGCTCCACCAAGAAAATAATTTCCTCCTAGAAAAGGGAGTGAGACTCAAGAGCAAACGAAGGAAAGACTCAAATTTCCTTCATTAACAAAAAGACAAAGAACAGAAGCTACGTAGGTCTATAGAGATAGATATGACACATCGACTAGTGGAAGGGAGAAAAGTGCTGAAGTATCCCCAGCTGCAACGCTTTCGTTCAACATTGCAGAAGAAATGAAGAGGACCCCTTCCAAAATAAGCATGTATGATGCACTGCAAATTCATGGTCAGATCGACCTCCTCCAAGAATCCTTAAATTTAAAGAATTATACCTCTTCCTCAAATTTTATACAAGCAAATGTTGTGTCAAACTCTGGCAAAAATAGACCGTCCCCATTCTATCTATCCTTACAAATGGAGGGGTGGATAGTTCACAATTGCATGATTGATTCAGGGGCCGTAACTATGGTGATGCTAAAAGTCGTATGTGACATAATGGGGATGGAATATACTCGAAGTCATCCTGGTGTGTTGCAATTAGATGGTACTCCAATAAAAATTGTTGGGGTGATCAAAGATATCCCTATTCAACTCCACAGAATGCCAGAAGTAGTCGTCATACAAGAAGTAGTTGTTGTATACTTAGAACCATATTTTGGTATGTGTTTATCCAGAGAGTTCACAGCCAAACTGGGAGGTTATCTGTCACTAGACTATTCACATTTGGAGGTACCTTTCAAAGGTAAAAGAGTCAAGATCTACAATGAAAAATCATCTACTTTTCATGTGGAAAGACTAGAAGAAACAACTATCATCAACATGATGTCCGAGGAATTGGAGAATATTGATCTAATGGAAGAAACCATGGAGGAACTGCAATATGAAGATCAATTTTTGATGGAGAATTTCAATGCTATGGTAGAGACAGAAATAGGAAGCTATTCCATTGAAAAACCAAAAAAGCTTCCTATTGTTGTCCCTAAAACAGGTGATTCAGCCAACCAGTTATGGAAATTGTACTTTGACGGGTCAAGGTGCAAAAATGGAGCAGGAGCTAGAATTGTTCTGATTTCACCTACTGGAAAAGAAAAGGTTTTTTCATATAGGTTGACATGGAGTTGCACCAACAACACGGTTGAATATGAAGCTTTGTGTTTGGGACTTAAGAAAGCTAAAAAATTGGGTGCAAAATAGCTGTTCATAAATGGAGATTCAGAGCTGATTTTTAAACAGGTTACTGGTAAATGCATTTGTAAGCAGCATTACCTAAAGGCTTACAAAAACAAAGTGTTGGATCTATTGGAAAATTTTGAAGCACTAAACATAAAATCCATTTCTAGATAAAAGAACACCCATGCAGACCTGTTAGCGTCAGTAGGATCCAATTTTTGTCTAGTCAGTAATGTTATTCAAAATTCTAAAATAGTCAGACTTATATATAGGCCTTCTATGCCCGACAAGGACATTTTCTGGCAAGTATTCAAAAATGACGAGCAGATCCTGGATTTTCTTATTCATGAGATGAATTGCTCTACGGAAAAAGTGTTACAAGAAGAGGACGAAGAGAGCCTTATTCAACTAAAAAATAATCATATCCCCAAGGGACTGATCACCCTGGAGAGCCTTTTCGACAATAGCGACAGAGTTGTAGGTCGAACGATCAAGGTAGATTAACGCCGGTATAAAGAAATAGAACTAGAACCGGGAAAAATGATCAAAGTAGGGACAGATTGTACATAAGTTTGCTATTTATACAAATTTGATCAACTCTCAATGATGAACTTTGCTATTTATACAAAGTTGATCCTTGAAATAAATCAATCAGTTCCACTGTTCTCTTCATATTTTGTGTAATGCTTTGCATATCTATTATTGTGAAATTGTAATAGTGATTATTATAAAGGAATCCAAGGATAAGTTGATTTAGAAGTTGAATAGCTCAAGATAATATACAATAAAAAGTGGGTATAATATAAAGCACCAATAAAATTAGAATACCTCAAAAATTGGAGAGATATTTGGGATATCTCAAGCATTCCTAAAGTTAAAATGTTTATTTATCTAGTAAGTCATAGAAGGCTTTTATCTTTAGGATAACTTTATGAAAAGGAGTTTTCATAGTCCCTCACAATGTTTGTTTAGCTACATATTTAAATTCTATACCATGACTTGTAGGGCTTATGAAATGTGGGCAAAGAAGATGGAGGTAATGTTCTATATTATATCTCAAATTGTAGAATTGTAGAGAGTTCGTATTCAATATGGTGATTACCATTATGCACGATAGATTCATGTTGTTCATAATAGTATTGTGATTTTCCAATGGAGTTTCCAAAAAATCTAGGGCTTGGGGCTTCACCCGTTTGGAGCAAGCAAGCTGTTAAATAGTGCAACCATCATATACATCAAGACAACTAGATAAGATAACATTTCATCCAAAGTGAATGAAGTGAAATATTCTACCAAATATATTCCAATGGGTGTCTTGGTTTTGTATTATTTTGAGAATGCTCTACAACCTTTTAGCCATAGCATACCTATGCTCTGGTATAAAATTATTTACTGTACATCGGTACTAAGCTAGGATTTAAAAATAATTTTACAAGATAGGGTATATGTACTAAATAATAGGGTATATGTACTAAGCTAGGATTTAAAAATAGTTTTAAATAATAGGGTTATATGTATTATTTTAGGATTTAAAAATTGTTTTACACCATAGGAGTATATGTCTTAGTGGGTGTATAATCTAGGACATTAGTAAGTGTTCAATTTTAATATTTACATGTGGGCAAGTACGAAACTTAGACATTATGTCATGGGGTGTAACATTTATGTCTCATGTATTAGGGTCAATGCAAATATTGGTCTTAATGATTAATATTTATGAAAATATTTAACTTCAAGCTTAGTATGTTGGGAGCATGGCATCTCATTAAAATATAGATTTTATGATTTATGAATTTTTTTAATATTAAAATTAAAAAATATATTTGATATATGTTTATTATTAGATTTATACAGGTCATTAGGATTATATTTAATATGATTGTATCAATTGTTTTGATAAATTAATATTTATTTACATATTAGTTTAGATGTTTCAAACTTATAAGCTATGGTTTTAGTTTTATAAATTACAAATAATTTAAATTAAATTTGTCAATTTTTTAGATTTTATGTTCAATGAGGAGGTTGTTTAAGGTAAACCATGGAATACACAAAAAATTATTAGTTTTTTAGATTAAAAAGGTGGTCTTAGTTCAACACGTTGTCTCATCTCACTTCCAAGTACCTATTTTTATATTTAAAAATAGCTTATTCCCTACAAAATAAAAATTAATTAAAAAAGGAATATACCATGAAATATTCTATTTAATATTTATTGGTATAAAGAACATAAAATAATAAGTGCATGCACATGCACCATGATAATGTATGTCTATATTATGCATGCTTCATTAAAGAAGCCATTTGATTTAAATTATTTTGTTATTTCCAACAGGGACCTAGGGGCTAATGACTAGCAAAGCCCGTATTAGAGTGTTGAATGAGGGAGACCAAGATTTTAGACCTTTCATATACCCCTTTTTAACTAGATTGGATGATGTTATCATGATATGTGATGATGATGTAATAAACATTCACAATGACATGATAATTTTCTCATATGAATATATTGATATGGTATGTTATATAGTAGTTAACATGTTAGTGACTAATATGATAGATAGGTTGCTACTTGGTAAATTTAAATATAGATTTGAACAATTATATTCTACCAACTCATCAAACATAATAAACATACAATCTCATAGTTAGCATTAGATATGGCAAAGTATAAAATTTGGTGTAAATTAGAGTATGACAACTTGTACAATTTTATTTTTTAATACCCTATCCTCTATCCTAAACAGTTAGTGCATAGATTGTAGTACCTTGATTTTGACATATAGTATCACACCTTTTTTGGTACATTTTATTATTAGATACATTTGGAACACCCTAAAGCATTTATGCAATGACATGTGGAGGCTTCCAATTTTCCAATGATGAAGAGTGTGTGTGTGGAAAGAGAGTGTGCATGTGAGAGGGAATGTGTGTGTGGAAGAGTAAGAGATCAAGGTCAAAGGAGATATGGATTGTGTGTGTGAGAAATGGCTAGAGATATAGAGAGAGTAAAAGTGTGTGAGAGTGAAAATGATAGAGAGAGATGGCTAGAGGATTAGAGAGAGATTACAAGTGTGTGAGAGAGCCAGAAATATAAGAGAGATAGGGATAGGGAGAGAAAGCATGCATGCATGTGTATGAGAGAGGGTAAGAAGATGAGAGGATAAGAGATAAAGGGTGGTAGGATGAGAGAGAGGGGGAAAAAAGGATGATAGGATAAAAGAGAGGATGAAAATGTGATAGGGGAAGAGAGAGATAGAGAAAAAATAATGATAGGGTTAAAGAGAGGATAAAACATTAATAGTGTGAGACAGTGAGAGTGAAAGAGAATGAGAAAAAAAGATAGTGCAATATATTAAGAGTGAGTGAGAGAGACTATGTGTGTGTGAGAGAGAGAGAAAGCATAAGAGAATGATTAATAGTAGGAGAACACATTGAGAGAGAGTGGGATAAACTGAGTATTTGAGATATAGAGAATGCAAGAGTATGTGAGGGAGTTAAAAAGAGGATGTATATGAGAGATAGTGTTTGTGTGAGAGTGAGTGAGAGTGTGTTCAAGTGAGATGATGGTAAAAAGGGTAAGATAAAGAGAGATATTGCAAAAGGGTGATAGCATGAGGGAGAGGGTGAAAGGGTCTAAGGGTGATAGAGAGAGAGATAGAGATAGAGAGAGAGACAATTGGACAAGAGAGAGAGAGAGACAATTAGACAAGAGATAGAGAAAATATGTAATTAATATGATATATTTGTAGTCAATGTGAAAATGGTCTTTAAAAAAATCTTGTAGATAGTGTAGGTTGTAATGGTAATGATAATTTCTTATTTACATGGGGTGGCATAAGTCCACCATTCTACCATTGTACTTCATTGATACCATAGTCAACCTATTCTTAATGGAATAAGTTTTCATATAAACCATAGAGATTAACCATTGGTGTATAAATGAAGAGATTAAACTATTGGGATGTCGACTTCAGAACAATCAAAATTATTGGTATCTTTGTCCTCAATCAAGAGGAGGCCTAAAACAATATAGGTTCCACCATTCATCTCTTCTATGTTGTTTGGTCTTTTTGCCATGCTTTCAATATTTTATACAATATACTTTCCTTTATTAGGTTATGCTCATAGACAAGATTTGGGTTGGAGTTGGAGTTGTGCTATTATTAAATAGGAAGAAAGAAATATTCCTTATGTAATTCCCTATCAACCTCTCTATTTTAAAAATGGTAGTCATTGCAAGATAAGGTGTGGAACTCTATATTTAAAAAAGGGCATAACCCAATTTTTTGAGAGGTGGTTTTTTTTTCCGAAGGTTTGTTTCCTTCCCCCCCCCCCACGGAGTTTTTTAGAGTAAATATCTAGGTGTTTGTTGTACTTTATATACCACCATGAGAGCCATCATGGGATACATATGGGATAGTGGGCCAAAACTCTTACAATATTGCTAACAAAGTGTTTAAGATTTATACAAAAAAACACAAGAACTAGGCAATATGAAGAGTAGAAAATGAACCCTCAATTTACCATGAAGTTGAATTTTTTATTGAGAACAAACCCTAAAGTTAACATGGGGATATTTTTTGCAAAGAATGGACCCCAAAATTAATATGGGACCTGCAAAGAAAGTCAACCAATCGTAAAAATTAACTAATATTATAATAAAATAAAATGATAATATTAATAAATAATTAAATAATAACATAAAAAACAAATAAAAATTTAAAAAGACATCTCAAGTACTTCTCACAATGAATTTTAGGGTAGATGTTGGTCCAAGTACTTCCCCTATTTTAACAGTCAAGAGATACACCCAATCCTACAAATGGTTATAAGCTTAATACAAATATTTATTAAGCACTGAAAATAAAATCCTACAAAATAGAAAATGAGAAAAAAATTTATAATATTAAATTTTTTTAAATAAAATATATTATAATTATTATAGCTATAAAAATAAATATAAAATGTATTAATTTATATATAAGATTGAAGAAAACCTTCTATAATAGATCAAACTATTATAAACAAACTAGATTGTATAGTCCAACGTAAAATAACAAATGATGTATAAGAATAGTTATATTTTACGACTTGTAAATTTATGTGAAAAGAAAAATAAGGAGGACAACCAAAATTATGTTAAATATAGTCTACAGAGGACAACCAAATATATCATGGCTATGAAAAATAGTTTAAAAACGACAACCACGGCTGTAGGTATTTAAATGTATACAGTTTATGACACTTCAATAAAAAATTTAGCAATCAACCCATCCTTGAATAAATGTAATCGAAGTTTTCCCAAATAATTATTACTTATCTCTCAATTCAATTATTATGTCATTTATTCATAAATAAATAAACAAATAAAAATAAAATTTTATATTGTACGACGTACCGGATAGATGCTAAACTCAGAGAAAAAGCCCTCCATTCTTCTCCTAGATCCGTTTGATCTTCGTCCCTTTCAATTAAATTTTCAATCAAACAATAAACAAGCAGACGGATTAAATCTTCAAAACACTTTTTCCTGGCATATTGCAAATGAACTAAAACCTTTTGCCTAACGAATCTCAACTTATTACCTCTTTTCGACATCGTTTCAATATTGTTGGCGTGATCTCTAAGTAAAAAAAAAATTGAATTTCCACCTAGACGCAATGTTAGGCTTCTTCCACGATCTAAAATCAAAATCAGAAGAGATATTCTTGAATATGAAGGGGCGTACAACGTTTAACCTTTTGGTGATATGTCGGAATCCATCACTTGGACAAAGCCTCCTAGTCTTTCTTTAGGTGCAGGACCCAGCTCGTATACTTGTAATGCAGTAGACTACAATCTCACAAAAGAAAAATGTAAACCTCACGAAAAGATCGAGGTAACACCCTCATTGAGAATCGAACACCGATCGATTGCCCACAATAGATCTTCACTGATTTCTTTGCTTTCTCCTTCGGAAAGGAAGGGCGATCTACAAAGAGGGCAGGTCTTGTAGCAGTTATCAAGCCATTTCTCAAGACTCTCCTTGTGAAATGTATGCATGCACTTACTCGACGGATGTCTTCCTCTCTCTTCAACTCACTCAAACAAAACCGCACAAATAACATCTTTCTCCTCAGCCAAAACACCGAAGGCCACAACGGGCAAACGCTCTCTAATCCTTGCTGCTGACACACAGATGAAATATTCTCGAATGGCTCGTTTTGGTTGGGCCAAGAGCTCTCGGGTTCGAGAAAATCGCTGAAGTTCAGAATACCCAACTGGAAATCCCATGGCGAATAAAGCCTATTTTGCTTTCTTCTCAATAAAATCCAAGTCCAAACCCCACATGTCATGTTAGAGACCACAATGAAGGTTAAATAGAACTCCAAAAGTGCCAGCTACCGGACCAGAAACAGAACCAGCTCATTTGCTGAGTGAAGCTACCTAACACAGCAAACCTCGGTGAAATAAACTAACATTTCCTAGAGCCATGAAAAATAAAATATCAACTCTGGAGTGTTTTGGCTAATGCCGCTGCACCCATTTCCTTTGCCTTACCGCAATTTCTTAATCATATGCTTCTCTTCTCACGAATGAATTCATTTATTTATTTTTCTGGGATTATTGTAACTCACCTATTGCAAATAATGAGGCTTGATATGCTTCTCTTCTCTTCTCACAAGCACGCCGTTGCGGCTGTAGGGGAACTCACCTCCGTTCCTCCTCGCACACAGACATTCCATACATCCTCCAACGCAGCGGCAACGGGGGTTTCCCTAGCCAGGCCGGGTATTTTACGGTCAAGAGGTACTTGAACTCGTCCATGGCGTGCATGCCGTCAACAGAATTAAGGACGGGAATACGGCACCTTTCCTGGCCTTCTCCAATGTCCTCCTTGATCACGGACCCCGCATTCTTGCCCTGCGAATTGCGCACGAAAGAAACCACGCCGAAAACGAAGAGCGGCTGCCCCTGCCGCCGCCTTAGCTTGAACTTGTGTACCTGAAACCCCGAGCGCCCCACCTGAGACCACCAGCGTTCGACATCATAAAGCCCGTCGTATCTAAAGCTCCTACAACAAGTTAGGTCCGACGCTGCCCCCTTTTCTTGCCGTAGCCTAAAAACCCTAACCGGCTGTCTCTCCCTGCAACTGTTGACTAGAGCTATGTTGCCAGACGTGAGCTTCTGGTCCATTACTTGCTTCTTGCTCCCTTTGTAGTCGTTGCCGCCATGGCCGGTATAAATTAGCACATCACCGTTATCTATGTTGTCTTCGTAGCCACCAGAGACCACAATGCTGGTGACGAGGGAGAGCCCGCGCCCCGTTTCCTCGGCGCTGAGGCAGTCTATCCCGGCCTGAAGCGGCCTGTGCAGTCCAAGAATATTCAATATCCAGCGTGATTCGAACTCCTCCCCGACATTGATTCCCGGCGCTGAGGTTTTTTCTGGGGAGCTTTTCCCAGGATGATTTCAGTATGTGTGCGGCTTTGTGGAGCATTTTGTTCTTGTTATCCTCCAGCTTCCTGGCTGCCGCCGCCGCCGTCGTATCCTCCTGTTGTCATCCAAATTATTGAAGAATTTGGGGGAACGCAAAGCAGATACTTTCGATCCTTTCTCCTGCAAGATTAAAGAACCGTATGAGCCGAGAAGATGAGAAAAGGGAAATACGAAAGGGTAGTGACCACTTCAGTTCTGGGTCTCCCTCTAAAGTCGGGATTTGTTGTGTGTTGTAGAAGCCACACAACACTTCCTGTAAATATAATAAACACCGAGATTGTACACCACTATCGAAATATAAATGGCAGCAAAAATAACCAGGGGCTCTTATTTTTGGTAAATAAAACAGAAAACGTTGTGTTGTAGAAGCCTCACAACACTTCCTCTAAATATAACAAACACCGAGATTGTACACCACTGTCGAAATGTAAATGGCAGCAAAAATAACCAGGGGCTCTTATTTTTGGCAAATAAAACAGAAAACGTAGGTCCCAAGGCATCCAATGTAATCAAATGGCGTGAGCGTCAAGAAATAAAAAAGCGAGTTGAATTTTTCGAGGGAGGATAACGGCTAATACCGGTTCTATGTTGTCCACATGTATAATCTTTTTCTAATATATTTAGATAAATATATTAGAAAGAATAAGAGCTCATGTACTTATTCGTTGCATATTGTCCACATAATCTATTTAGATATTTAAAAAAATGCTCCATTCTTCCTTGGATTTTTTTGGGTTTATCAAGTTCAAATTTTGAGAAGACCATAATCCCTTATAATTTTTCTTTTTGCATTTTTTAGATTTTCTAACTAATTAAATTTAAAAATATATAATTTTTTACTTAGAGAATATTATTTACTTAATATATTATTAAAATATAGTGCACAACTTGAGTGTGTTAATAGTAAAATTTTGGAACTGTCACAATTAAAGGTTTAAAATAAACTAGAAATAACATCCTTTGAGAAGCTCCTCTCATATAATCTTATGATAATTACTTTATTTTTTTTTGGTTTGGATATGACCGGAAAGACATTCCCATCCCAACCGTGACACTTTGTAAGGTTGAGAGCTAAGCTTATCAATAGGAACTAAACACACACCCACTCCCTCACACACTTGTCCATGTCATAGTCTGAACCTTAGACCTCCGAAAGAAGAGCTAGAACCATAACCACTTTACTTTTTACACTAATACTTTAAATTTTCTTGGGTGGTTAATTTTTTTTAATTTAATGTCAAGTGTAGCTTAGTTTTGTTTGTTTTTTTGGGGGGAGATTTAATTAGTGTGAGAAACCCCGATGCTCAGAGTTGGGCATCCCTATAGCTTTTTTTGGTTTTTTGGATTTGGCTAGCATAAGAAACCCCTACGACTGATACCCAAGGTTGGGTATCTCCATCCCACCATGACCTATCATAAGGGGAGAGTTTAGCTTATCAATAGGTAATTTAACACACAACCACATACACACGTCACGGTTTGAAACTTGGACCTACCAAAGAAGAGCCAAATCCTCAACCATTACACTCCATTTTGGGATAATTTTATTTAAGTTATAGTTATTAGAAACTATTAGGGAAAATATTGGACCCTTAATTTAAATTTTTACTTCGTTAAGATCTCATTGGCTGATTTTTTCCATGTTTTTTTTTTTTTTGTATTTACATGGTGGAATCAGTAGCCGCCATGAATCCGGGCAGGCTGTCCAATTTTTATGGCCACCACAATATTCTATGTTGTCCTCCGTGGAAGCCACCACACAGATCTTCACGTAGTCCGCCCCTATAACCACCATGTCACAATCATTTTAAACCTTTTACGCCACTGAAAATACTAGGAAAGGGACAAGCGTTCAGTCCGGCGAATTTTTTCCATGTTTTTATTCTAAGTTTTTTATTTTTTTTTTTTACATTTTGCCAATACTTCCATATTCATCAATTTCTTCTATTTTTCTATACTATTCATAATAAGACTTATCTTCTAAAATATTATACTAGTGAAGTAGAAGAAATTGCCTTACAATATTTTTTCTTTATGTTCTCTTGGAAACCTTAAAGTAGAAGGATGAGCCTTTATAGTAATTATTTTCTTATGCTAGTCTAGAAAACCTAAATGTTGCTTTGGAAACTTAAAGTGAAAGGTTGATCCTCTATAGTACATACTTTCTTATACTATCCTAGAAACACTAATTTTTTATGGATATTCACCATACTTAATTCTTATTATGTTTCTCTCAAAACTCTAAAGTTCAAGGGATACACTTTATTCTAAAAATATTTTTATTGTAAGGAGATAATTTTTTTACTGCTAAAAAAAAGAAAATGATCTACTTGGATTAACCTCAACGTATTTTATCCCTTTTATATTGATTTACTTGGATTAACATCTTTATATTTCTTAACACCTTGAATTCCTATAGAATTTGAACCTTTGTATTTTATTTCCTTATCTCTTGTGTCCTTATTTAGTTCTTCTAATGGTTGATCTAAGTAAACCATAATGGACTTTACCACTTGATAATGCAAAGGGGATTTCTAAATGCCACTTTCTTGGAAATGGAAAATCCTTTGATCTAATCCATATTCTACTACGATATAATCTCCTTGCCTCATATTAAATTTTAACTTATTTAAAAAAAAATTACTCTCTCTCTTCATTACTTTCACTATGTAGTCCCTTGTTATGTATCTAATTTTAGAATATTTATGACATGAGAATATAATGTTTTTATAATTCACTTATATGAGAGATAGATAATGCAAGAGTGTGTGAATGAGTTAAAAAAAATATGTATATGAGAGATAGTGTGTGTGCAAGAGTGAGTGTGAGTGTGTTCAAGTGAGATGATGGTAAAAAAGGTAAGAGAAAGATAGATATTACAAAAGGGTGATATCATGAGGGAGAGGGTGAAAGGGTCTAAGGGTGAGAGAGAGAGAGGGATAATTGGACAAGAGAGAGAAATAATTTAATTATTATGACATCTTTGTAGTCAATGTGAAAATGGTCTTTAAAAAAATCTTGTAGATAGTATAGGTTGTAATGGTAATGATAATTTCTTACTTACATGGGGTGGGATAAGTCCACCATTCCACCACTGTACTTCATTGATACCATGGTCAACCTATTCTCAATGGAATAAGTTTTCATATAAACTATGGAGATTAACCATTGGCGTAGGTGTTAGCCTAGAAAGTTTCCATTGTAGTCTTATTAGCTATTGAAATAAAACTTGTAGATGAGATGGGATTGGATAGGAGATAAGAGGTAGAAAATTTGTGGAGTATCCAATGATACTCATTATGGCTTTTATATCCAATTTTTTATGGTATCACTTTCAAATATAAAAAAAAGTAAAGCTTTATCTTCAATATTGTCTATGAATCAGTGTAAATCCTAATCTTCTTACATATATCTCTATTATAGTGGTAGGAAAATCACTTATTCTTTTGGTTATCTATTATTTAATATTGTCTAAAATTTAATATTATAGTTAGAGTTTGCATTAGATCATTATGAGGTAGTTTGTCTAGTATATTAAAAATTCTAATTTGGAAAAAACTTGACAAGCTATGTTTGGAGAGTTACTCGATAACTCCAAAAAATTTAAAAATACCAAATAATTTTTCAATAAACCAAGAGAAAAATTAAGCAACAATTTGAGAGTCAATTTTATATTAGATATTCATTGCAATGAATACAAATTTTAGACTACTATATAGATAACATGACCTTACCTGAAAATAGGAATCTATAGTTTGGTTATTAACTTTTCTAGAGGGCATTAAGTAAGCAATTCTTTAAGTTCCTCACAACCCCTACTTTCATCAATGAACTATCCAAAATGGCAGGCAATTCCTTAAGTTCCTCACAACCTGTACTTTGAGGTTTTTTAAAAATACATAGAATCCAACAACGAAAGTTTTGTGATATTTGTGAACCAAGAGAGGTCAAGGACCTCATATTTTTTATACGAGATATGGTGGGTAGCTTTTGTACATTACCACAAAATTTGAGATGGCTTTTAGTGGGACTACTTGGAAGATAAAATTTTACTAGAAATTTGCTTATATGATTGTAACTAATGTCAAATACTTTCATCTTGATAACGTTGGCAAGTAGAAATGATAGTGCACTCTAAATGAATAAATATTTTCCCTATTTTATAGAGTCTCATCGCTTATAGTTTATCCATAAATTTTGTATTTTAATCCCACTAGCATTGCTTACAAATATTGATTTTCTAAAAATAACTAATATTAAAAAAATCAAATACTACAAAAACACAATCATTACGATGTTTAGATATGAGTAAACTTAGTATAAATCTATGGAGATAGATTCTTAAAGCTTGGATGGCATTGGAAATAGTGTATGTTATTTTTAATTCTTATAGGTTAGTGTGGCTACAACATAAGGGATACATGTCATGATGTGCATCCCAGCATAATTTTTTATTTTGGACAAAAATAAACCCTTTAAGAGAATTGTTGATGTTTTTTTCATCCCTTATATTTTGCGGAAGTGCACTTTACAAATCATGATTGAGAACATACTACATGATACAAAAATATGTTTGATGTGATAGAGGAGGATAGGTTATTAATAAAAATAAAAGTTATGCTTACCCAAGAGCTTGGCATGTATTTGCAAAATAAGAATCTATTTCGTACAAAGTGGACCACTTGAAAGTATAAATGTCACAAGAATAAAGAATGGTGGTGAGTACTATGATTAGAGGTTGGTTCAAAAATTCTATTATTGAATTGACACATGCTTTCTTATGCTTTATAATCAAATAAAATTGTTATATATGTCCACTTTTGATGTTTTCATTTCTATGATTTATATGGATAATGGTTTTATTGTCTAGTATATAATACTTCTATTGTTTATATGTTTGAACAATGGTGTAGAGTTCGTTGTTGTGTATGGAGTATTTTTAAATTGATTCATTAAGTGATTCCATATGAAATTAATTGTCCATATTGTGTGAGGATAGCTCCTAATGTGTAGTTTAATGCACAATCAATACCTCAAAAAGTCGATGTAAATCAAGTAGAAAAAGTTGAAGAGCTAAATACAAGTGACCTTTCAACACCTCAAATTGTCTATATTATATATCTCCTTAATAAAAGTTATATATTTTAAAATTATTAAAAATATTTATATATTTAATTAGAGAATACTTTTTTTTATACCAATTTTTGTCATTAAAAAATGAAAGAATAAATAATTCAAAAATATTGTATATTATCTTACATTTATTGTTAATTTTTTAAATATATTATAGAAACCTAATACTTTTAAATATAAATAATAATTTTTCTCATATAAAATAAAATATGAAAAATATATAACTCAAAATTTATTTGTAAATATATTGATTTAATACCAAAATCCAAACCTGCTAACATTCATTGGCTCACTTCTACCATTAAGAAAGTCATCATACTAAAAAAATATATATATATATATAAAAAATATAAAAATCAAAATTTCTTTCATAACAAAAACCAAACCTACTCAATTCTGTCATTAAGGAGGCCATCATGAAATCATGATGTATCCTAAGATTGAATGCCTAACTTGTGTGCATGGAAGGTTGACCTTAACTATCAAATGTTTTTATTTTTTAAATTTAAAATTTAAAATCTAACTTACAAAACCCGAACGCTAAAAAAACACATCAATTGAACTGCGAGCATGATTAGGGTTGGAGTTGGGTTGAGATGTTAAGGACAATACTAACCATCAATTAAAAATGCACTTTGATAAATTAAATAACTGCCATCTCTTCTTTTAAAAATATATTTATTAAGATCTATTGATACCTAACTTATGTTTCACCCCGCAACAAGAACCATATTTATTTCATCACAGAATACTTTAACTATGGAAGCTTACTTTTTAGACACATCAACGAGCCTTACAAAAAAACAAAACTTTAGCAACACGCTTCACCCGCTCCTCTGTCATTTTCCAAAATTTTGCCGTTGGAGATCGCGGACTTTAAAGATCTCATTCCCAAGAAAACGCTTCTCAATTTGACCAGGCCCTCCCTCAGTGTCATGGATCAGGGAGCCCAGCTCTACATCTAGGATGTCTCATGGCTCCCAGTGCCACGACGGAGGAGGGCATGAAAATCGCAGGTTTATGTCCGGTGCATGAGGATTGTGGTTGTGATTGTGCGAGTCCTCACAGGCGGAAGTGGTCGAGTCGATGCGCAGCAGCGTCATGGTACCTGTGGCTGCCATCACCATGCCCACGGTTTTCGTTCTCTTCCTTTCCTTATCATCTTCTTTCGTTGGGCGCATGCTATTTTTCCTGCTTTATTCTGTCGTTGTTATTTTGTCTCTATGTTGTGCTAGGGTTTCAATCCTATGATTGCCGGGAAAAAGCGTAGGATGAAGACATGTCGACAGGCGAGCTGCCCTCCAAGGGGCGGTAGATTCAGGAGGTGGAGATGGCCTTGACAGATCCCGGCGGGACTCTCTGCACGGTCTTCTCTTTGTACGACGCCCCTTGAAGATGATGCCTATTATCGGAAGGAAGCCACCGTAATGGCTAATCGTGGGTACGAGGCAAAGAAGCGATTCGTTGGTGGACGCGAAGGAGTCTGTCACTTGAAGATGAGGACGGAATGAAGCGAGCGTAATAGCAAATCGAGGAACGAACTCGGAGGAGTCCGTTAATTTAGAGAAACTAAAATTTCATTTCTATTTTTTCCTTTTTCCAAATCATTCAGAACGCAATAAGCATTAGACCAAACCGTAAATAAAGTTAAGATTTATAAATTTTAATTTCAAATTAGGATGAATGTTGAGTTGAGTTATTTAGTTAAGTTGTTAAAATAAAAAAATAAGTTAAAGTGTAGGTTTGAATTTTATTTTGAGTTTGATTTTGAGAATATGCGGGCGGAAGAAGAAACTTTGCAATTGTTTTTTTTTTTTTTTTTTAAAAGACTTTTCAATTGTTTTTCCTTTTCTAGAGTTTGAAAAATGGGCTACAATTGTTTTTTAGTGGGAGTAACATGGTATAATTAATTAATTTTTTTTTTTTTTATAATTATGAAGTTTCAAAATGGAATAAATCATCGTTAAATTTGAGTTTGTAAAATTTTATTTTATTATTATTTTTATGAACGTTTATTTTTAAGTTTTAATTACTAATTTATTTATTTAAAATAATTATACAAATATTATGTACTTTTTATTATTTATAATTATTTTTTCAAAATTATCTTAATCATTGGTTTTTTTTATTGTGCATCGATAGATTTTTTTTTTTGGAAAATATTAAGAAACAAAGGGTTTTAAAGGGTCCCACAACCTATAACAACAACTTCCGAAGGAGCGCAACCCCAGGGAAAGAACAGGAAAAATACATAGGAAAACAACCGTGTCTAAGGGGGCACTACAGACTTGAAATTTAAATAACTCCCGCCTGATAAGAAAAGAGAAAAGTGAACCACACGATAACCCACAAGCCGGATAGAGAGTGTATAAACCAGGTGGTGACCACGAGCGAAGAAAACCACATACCAAGAAACCAAGCGGTAAAGGTTTAAAATTTAGATAACTCCCACTTGAACTCAACCGAGAAAAAGAAGACTCACGGGAACCCACGAGCCGAACAAAAAACAACCAGGGAACCCACAAGCCGGTGAAACTGACTGTCGAAGAGCAAAACGGTAAAGATTTGAAAATAAAAACTCTCACTCGAACTAGCCAAATAAAATGGAGTCTCTCAAGAAGAGACAGAGAAAATCAAAGAACCAATCTAGACTGGCCACCATGAAAACAAGAAACCAAGCAAACAGAGCCATAAGAACAATCTTGTTTGGAACAAACTGCCCTAAAAACAACATTGAGAACCATCCCTACACACCAGGGATTCATCTCCAGAACCACCAAAGCTCCAAAATAGGGCAATCTCATGAAGCAAAAAGACAACGGCCCTAAAACTGAGTACGAACCATAATCCTAAAATCTTGATAAGGGATCCTCAACCAAAGCAGTAGAGCAGGGCAAGGGCACCTAACACCAAATTCACACCAACGATCCTCCATAGAGGATAACATGGAGGCCAAAAGCAGAGTTATAAGGGGAACCCAAAACCCAAATGCTATCCTCTCAAATGAATAGATGTTATTGTGCACCTGTAAAGTTTATCACTAAAAAAAATATCCTTGTATTTAAATATTATTTAAAATTATTATTAATAATAATAAAATTACTTTCCAAAACACCTTAAGAAGAGGACCATGGATCTCTTGTTTGATCTCAAGCAAGATCTATCTATTCAATGTTGGTAAAGTCTAAGGCGCAACACTATTAACCGAAGGCAGATTTTGTTCCAATAGTTTTTGGCATGCTCGGTGGGACAAGCAATCCCACAGTATTGTATAAGTTTTGGTGTTTTACCTTAAGAGCCTTTTTGTTTGAAAATCTCAAGAAAAACTATATGGCGACTCTGTTGCAATTTAGACCATAAAAGAAAGACCTTGTCTAGAAACCTTCTAGTTATATAGCCATATGATAACTAGATCTCGAGCTAGAAACTCTGAAGAACCTATCAAGTTCTTTGAACTACATCTCCGAAGCCTAAAAGCACACCCTATGCTAGCCGCACGATCAAATTTGCCCATAACCATTAGCACCTCTTTAACACCCATTGTAGGAGCATCTGCAAGCAATCCCATAGCGGTTGTAACTCCTTTAGCAATCATGGCAGTCGCCCCTTCCCCAGCGCATCTTGTGTGGAATCAAACTGGTCCTTTAAACTTAGGGGCACAAAATCAAATTCCACAAGCTGCACTAAAAGAATTGCCAACTTTTGACAAAACAAGAAAAAAAATAGATGAGAATTGTCTAGATGTATCATCGCTAGCATCTATTTACAATATCACTCAGGAAGATGTAATGATCAGATTGCTAGTTATATCTTTGAAGCGAAAGATGCTCTATTGGTACAGAGCGCTCCCTGCTGGATCCATTACTTCTTGGTCAGTGCTTGTCGGTCATCTAGTCAATGAATTTAACATGCATGCAGATCATTTCACATTGCTGAATCAATTCATTGTCATTGAGAGACATCCACGAGAAGAAATCCAGGATTTCAACATCAGATTTACCAGAACTCGTGATAGAGTACCGTAGGGCCTAAAACCCATGAAAGAACAAGCTATATGCTATTACTTAAGGGATTTTGATTCAGATCTCAGTATGATAATAAGGTAATCCCGTGTAACCACTTTTCTTGGGATCTATTTAGAGGTAGCAAAGGGCGAAGCTGATCTCATCGCTACAAAAAAAAATCCATCATAGAGTCTATTATGAATTGTACCAGAGCTTTCCCAAGTGTCAATTTCTAAATTGCCTGTACTCCCATCAACACAGGCTCTCCCATCTATAGCCGCACCTCCTACATTCCTTGCATTACTAGCTACACCCCTTGCATCAGCTCCCCCCAATGATCAATACACGACCATAATTGATACAATGAAGACATTGTCAAATGAAATGACATCCATGAAAAAGAGAGGTTGAACAGAATATCCAAGCAAGAATATTTCCACAGATACAAAAGGAAGGTGCTTCGACAAGTGGAAGGGTACAAGAGAGAAAAAAATGTGGTATATGCAAATGAGATAGGAGATAATGGAGAACACGCTAATTCTAATTACTGGTGTACCACTTGCAATGATCCTCATGGGGAAGATTCATGCATGATTCATCAACATCATGTGTAAGAGGTTATTAATGAAAGATCCAAAGAAATTGGCAAGGGATAGGTGAACATAATTAGAGAAGTCCACCACAATTTGGCAATGCCATCCATGGAACAAGTCTCAGTCATGACAAGGTCAGGAAAAAAGTCGTTACAAGTCAAACCTAAGGAACTCCAACTACTAAGTTTTCCTCTTGCCCCTAGGGTGACTCCATAGAAAAACCATTCTAATGAGAAAGGACGTTCTGATCCTCCTCAGACTCCTGTGGCTGCACCAAGAAAATAATTTCCTCCTGGAAAAGCGAGTGAGACTTAAGAGCAAATGAAGGAAAGACTCAAATTTCCTTCATTAACAAAAATACAAAGAATAGAAGCTACGCAGGTCTATAGAGATAAATATGACGCATCGACTAGTGGAAGGGAGAAAAGTACTAAAGTATCCTCAGCTGCAACTCTTTCGTTCAACATTGCAAAAGAAATGAAGAGGACCCCATCCAAAATAAGCATGTATTATGCACTACAAATTCCTGGTCAGATCGACCTCCTCCAAGAATCCTTAAATTTAAAGAATTATACCTCTTCCTCAAATGTTATACAAGAAAATATTGTGTCAAACTATAGTGCAATATATTAAGAGTGAGTGAGAGAGACTATGTGTGTGTGAGAGATAGAGAAAGCATAAGAGAATGATTAATTGTAGGAGAACACATTGAGAGAGAGTGAGATAAACTGAGTATTTGAGATATAGAGAATGCAAGAGTATGTGAGGGAGTTAAAAAGAGGATGTATATGAGAGATAGTGTTTGTGTGAGAGTGAGTGAGAGAGTGTTCATGTGAGATGATGGTAAAAAGGGTAAGATAAAGAGAGATATTGCAAAAGGGTGATAGCATGAGGGAGAGGGTGAAAGGGTCTAAGGGTGATAGAGAGAGAGATAGAGATAGAGAGAGAGACAATTGGACAAGAGAGAGAGAGAGAGAGAATTAGACAAGATATAGAGAAAATATGTAATTAATATGATATATTTGTAGTCAATGTGAAAATGGTCTTTAAAAAAATCTTGTAGATAGTGTAGGTTGTAATGGTAATGATAATTTCTTATTTACATGGGGTGGCATAAGTCCACCATTCTACCATTGTACTTCATTGATACCATAGTCAACCTATTCTTAATGGAATAAGTTTTCATATAAACCATAGAGATTAACCATTGGTGTATAAATGAAGAGATTAAACTATTGGGATGTCGACTTCAGAACAATAAAAATTATTGGTATCTTTGTCCTCAATCAAGAGGAGGCCTAAAACAATATAGGTTCCACCATTCATCTCTTCTATGTTGTTTGGTCTTTTTGCCATGCTTTCAATATTTTATACAATATACTTTCCTTTATTAGGTTATGCTCATAGACAAGATTTTGGTTGGAGTTGGAGTTGTGCTATTATTAAATAGGAAGAAAGAAATATTCCTTATGTAATTCCCTATCAACCTCTCTATTTTAAAAATGGTAGTCATTGCAAGATAAGGTGTGGAACTCTATATTTAAAAAATGGCATAACCCAATTTTTTTGAGAGGCATGGATTCTTTTATTCCATATGGTATGTTTCTTTCCTTCCCTCCCTCAACATGGATTATTTTTAGAGTAAATATCTAGGTGTTTGTTGTACTTTATATACCACCATGAGAGCCATCATGGGATACATATGGGATAGTGGGCCAAAACTCTTACAATATTGCTAACAAAGTGTTTAAGATTTATACAAAAAAACACAAGAACTAG